>JADDOH010024414.1:0-262836 GCA_016648135.1 Agrypnia vestita | reverse complement strand
TTAACAATAATTTCTTGATCGATTTTATATAATACTAGCTGTAACCCGTCAATATCACGGTAGTTTTACATATCAGTCCCTAAGAAACAAGCATTTTTTTAAAATTATTAAAAAAATCGAAAAAAAATTTACTCTAAAAAATTTTCGGACGTTACACGACGGACGACACGCGGATGGACGGACAAACGGACAGACAGACACCGAAATTGGAATTGTGCACTTCGTCAATTTTATTATGGTGAATATCATATAAAATAAGTATTCACATTATTTTAATAGTAGGTAGAAATCAATTTGCTTCACAGATTCTTCACACAAAATGTCCTAATATTGACTTATAGCTAATATTTCCATTAAAGAATTTCCTATCTCGCAAGTTTTTATCTGTCTAAAAACAGGCATCGCAATTTCCCGACCAAATTTTTGACTTGGTCATTTTTCCCAGTACGCTCACGATATAAGACATAGACAAGTATTTTTACACACCGTGACTAAACCAGTATTGAATTATTTACATATATTTTTGAGTTATCTCGAGTTTCATCTCACTCCGAATACAGTCCATCATCAATCAATCCTAAAACGATCAAAGTCAAGGTGGATATTTCCAAAGCATGCGAAGGATATTTTATTATTTTATTTCGCGCACGTTCGTTGGGCCTCGCATTTTCGGTGGCGTTCGTGTTCCTGCCGTAAACGCCGCTGCGGTGACCTCATTCGATACAAACAAAAAAAATATCGTTTGCCGGGTCCGTCTTCTCGTTCGGCTTATTGGATTTTCGCAACATTTTGTTGGTCGACGGTTCATTCAGCATTTCCGTCACGTGATCGGACACACCTCCATACCGGGCCGGTACTGGTCCCCGCGCAACGAGTGAGCTGTTCTTGGCTACATATTATGCTTTTTTAAAGGCCACAATTGCTGGAGTCTGCATAACTTACGAGAAACAAAATTTCAGGCGTATTCTAGTGTATATGTTTTTTTTTTTCATATTTTATTTATACACGCATATATACCAAACTGGTTAAATAGGTAATTCGGAAGAGTATCACATATATACATTAAAAAGAATATTGCTTAATATTCCACTTTCAACATATTCAAGTATCACTAACAGCGGCGAAATCTATGTAAACATGCCATGGGAATAACCATAGAAGGCGCTAGCACAGTCCCTTCAAATATTTTTAAGAATACATATTTATGTGAGGTATAAAAGCAAAGGCAGCAATATCCAAAATAAAAAATTGAATGCAGTTATCGAGGATTGCTTATTTATAATGTACTGAATTTGAGATTTGACAGGACACATGTCCCATAAATTTATAGGAAACATGATTTTGGAAGTGGGATAGTACATTAATATATATATATCTATATAATATATACTATATATATATCTATATAGATATATCCTCACTATATATATATCACTATACTATATAATATATTTATATAATATAAATATGCATATAAATAAAAAAGATACATTCTAAATTAGTAGGTAATTCTTGGTGACTGCATTCAAAATATTTTGTTAATTTTTTGGAATTTAGTGAACTGAATTGGTAAAAAAAAGCGTTATCCGAACCTAACTCGTATAGATAGATAGGAGATCCGGGTTCGAGCCCGATAGCAGTCAAATATTTTTTCGTAGATTTGCTTTTTCTGTATGCCTTTCTAATTAATTAATAAATTTGGTTTTTAAAATTCATAGAATTTTGTTCTGAAATTGCAACTTCACAATAAGAATGATTTCTTTAATATAATGAATAGATAAGCGTTACATTGTGTAGTGACCCAATACTTCTTTGATTTCTCTCTCTCTAACTCGTGAGACATTATTTTATTTTTTTAATTGATAATACATATAATATTGTATTACAATGATAGCTAGCAAATATTAACAATTAAAAAAAATATATATGTTATATCTCACAAAAAATAATTATGATTCTTGTGTGTGGTGAGGGATAATCACTTACAATCATATAGGTAGTGTAATCTAATTTAATAAACAATGAGAATTAGGTAATATACTATTCATCTAATATATCGAAAATCTTTGAATAAGCAGTCAAAAGAGATTAAACTCAATCACAAAAGTCAATTCTACAATAAGTGAGAATCCATTCGGTTTCAATGGGGGAATATGCACACAAGACGCAACCGCAAAACATGCACCATCATACAAAGTAAATTGAACAAATCAAGTAATTGTATAGGTATCTTCATCGATTCGAGGGAAGTACTCGACAGTATCTCCCACGAACAAATCGTATCAGAACCAAAAGAAAACGGAATTGACGACACAGCCCCAAACGGGTAAAAAGCCACTCACCGAACAGCCCTCAGATAGTCAGATCAAATCATTCTCTATGTAATCCATGAATTTGGAGTCCCCAAAGGTACGGTCCCCAGACCTCTACCATTTCTCACTCGCGTAAACGACATGTCTCAACAAAATCAATCTATCTTTCATTTTATCATTTAAAAAAATATTATTTGTGCGTTTTGACAGATTGTATACTCTTTGTTAAGCATGACTCCGTTGATTGGAAAGTCAGCATTGAAGTGCGTATGTTTGTAACCGCACGTAGTATTAGCCTAAAATATTCGCCCACGTGTTGTGACGTTTTGATAAACAACCGGTCGGCCGCGTAGGACGGGTGGTCAAAAAAATCCTCGTTCGACCTTGCTTCTGGTCAGACCGCGCGCCTCCGCGAGCATCGTTCCCGTCCACGTGGCCCAAATTGTTACTACGTAAACATTGGACCTCCAGGGCGTCAGCTGTGGATGTAAAAATCCTAGTGGTAGGTAGTCAATATTTGCGTCTTCCAAAATCAAAAATCACGAATACGTTACGTATTAATTTTAATTTAACTTTGTATTAGCCACGTGACTAGCAACTCTACGTCTACCGGTCTCGATACTACTGCATCTTCATCAGGACGGACGCAAACTAACTATCCATTATCTATTCTAGCAAACAAATAAATTTTTGAACGGAGGCGTGGCAACAGCTGTGGTGGGGGGTAATTGAGAAGTAGACGCCGAAATGGGGAATATGCCAAGTAACGGGCTATTCATAAAATTTATCTGGTTGTTTAAAGTCGATATAATTAGGGACCCACCACACACCCTGAGCCGTTCTATACGCAAAAGCGTCCATATCGGCCCAGCACGTTCGTCGCCTGGTTGGCATTATTTTATGCTAAAACGACCTCTTCACTCGGCCTTCGTCATATTCCCCATTTCGGCGTCCACTTCACAATTACCCCCACCACAGCTGTAGCCACGTCCCCGTTCAAAAATTGATTTGTTTGCTAGAATAGACAATTGATAGTTAGTTTGCGTTCGTCATGGTGAAGATGCAGTGGTATCGAAACCAGTAGACGTAGAGTTGCTAGTTAAGTGGTTAATGCAAAGTTGTCTAATTAAAATTATGTCCAACCACAAAGTTAACGCCATAAACATGGAAATAGTTACTTCTTCAATAATAGAAAAATAACTGTGTGAAACACGACACGATATAACAGAGCTAATGCACCAACCAACCATAACCTTATATCAATAGTTATGAGATACACGACATCAAATTTTGCATTTTTCTTAAATATATCTGTAAAACTAAGATTATCATCAAAGTAACTAATATCGAACGTGAAAATAAAATGTCAAAAAAAAAATATGATAAAAACCGTGCAGAATTTTAAATTAGTTTTTTTGTAATGTTTTAATCGTTGACTTGTACAAAAGAGAATAAATTTTTCTTATTATTATGTCGTAGTTTAGTTTTACATTATATTAGGTCCTTACATATGAAATTGGCGTTTTGCCGTACTGGCAAATTTGATCTCAAATATCTTCTCTTTGGTTGGGAATTCCAAATCCAAATTTATACAGCTATTTACTCATGTATTTGTGTTTTGAAAATTATAATTCATTTGTTTTTTCCTCAATTTTTTTTTTCTTTGCGTCACTCAGTTTACAAAATGAAAAACTTGAAATATCGCGTTATTTACGAGTACGAGTTCCACCGTGGCACCAGTGCTGCAGAAACGGCTCGAAGGATTAATGATGTGTATGGCGACGGTGCCGCAAAAGAAAACACAGTGCGTTTTTGGTTCCAACGTTTCGTTCTGGAAATTTCGACCTGCAGAACAAGCCCCGTGGACGGCCGGAGACCAAAGTTGATAATGAAGAATTGAAGGCTATTGTGGAAGCGGATCCATCGCAAACCACATCCGAGTTAGCTGCAGGCTGCGGTGTTAGTGATAAAACTGTTTTAATCCACTTGAAGCAAATTGGTAAGGTGAAAAAGCTTGAAAGGTAGGTACCTCACGAATTGAGTGAAGCAAATCAACAAACGCGCGTTGACTGCTGCGTTGCATTACTCAACCGGCACAATAATGAAAGGATTTTAAATCAAATCATTACCTGTGATGAAAAGTGGATCCTGTACGATAATCGGAAGCGCTCATCGCAATGGCTGAACCCTGCCGAACCAGCCAAACCATGCCCCAAGCGAAAATTGACTCCAAAAAAGTTACTTGTGAGCGTTTGGTGGACTAGTGCTGGTGTCGTTCACTACAGCTTTCTTAAATCTGGCCAGACGATTACGGTAGATGTCTATTGTCAGCAACAGCAAACCATGATGGAAAAGCTAGCTGCTAAATAACCGAGGCTGGTTAATCGCTCTAGGCCACTGCTGCTTCATGATAACGCTAGACCACACACTGCACAACAGAAGGCTACCAAATTAGAGGAGCTTCAATTGGAATGTCTAAGACATCCACCGTACTCTCCGGACCTTGCCCCAACGGATTAACATTTTTTTCGAAATTTGGATAACTTCTTGTAAAGGAAAAAATTCAACTCCGATGGGGCAGTCCAAACCGCCTTCTAAGATTTTATTGATTCCCGTCCGAATGGTTTTTTTAGTAAAGGGATCGATGAACTACCTATGAGATGGCAAAAGTGCATAGGTAGCAATGGTACATACTTTGATTAAATAAATATATTATAATTTAAAAAAATCGGCTTTATGTTCCTCCCATACTAAACGCCAATTTCATATGTAAGGACCTAATAATAACATTTTTGTATTCGGAAGCAAAGAAAATTCACTTCAATAGTGCGCCAGCAATCCGAAGCAATAAACACACTCGAATTTTTTACCGAGTCCCGCGTGAATCACGTTTGCAACTTCATTTCGGTTCAAGGGGCCATCTCGTCATTGTCCGACGGTGACTCAGCGGGCCCGCCAACCTTTGCGGTCGCCGTTCTCATTCAATTTCTCCGAAAGAGTGAACCTGGACTCTGTGTGACAGCCAGGCGACAACCTCGGCTCGGAGTCAACAGCCCCGGCCGGCTTCGGGTCGAAATGCCCGGAGCGTTTCATCGGCCTCGACTAGAGTCGGAAGAAGTCCAATACTGAATGATTTAATGGTACGCCTTTAAAGAGTAATTTGCAGTAAAAATTTACACTTTCAGGGCGTACTTAAACCATTAAATCATTCGAGTATTGTCTCTCTATTCGGGCCCGAGCGCGCTCGGTGATTGGCGGAATTTCCTTTTCAGCGGCCGCCGCGCAGACGAAACTCGATATAACTTTGGAAAATTGATGTCCAGAAAAACCCCATTTAATTCAGCCATTAATTACATCGCGCCCGCTAAATCGCGTAAATCGAATCCCAGTTGTTATCGTTTCGTTGTTCTTCTAACTAAACGAAATTAAAATACAAAATTGAGCGCGCAATATATTTCCTAAAATATACTTTTTTTAGGTACGCTGGCTTTATAAACATCTTGTCCGCAATCATTGATATCCCAGTGTGGTGTAGTGGCTATATTACCCGGAAGGCTCGGGTTCGATAATATTTTTTCTCATTTTATTTTTGATTTTATATTGATGTCTATTTTATTTACAATATTAATTATTGAATTATGTTGTCGCGTTAGTTTTACGCACGCACAATTGCCAGGGTTTAAAATAGAACCATTAACTGCTGGCAGGGGAAATATAAAAAAAGAATATTTTGATAAAAGTCGTTATCACTATTTAATAGGTGTCGGCTATACGTAATTAAATACTTATTCTTAATGTATTGTAAAAATAAAAAGGCATGTAAAAGTTCCGTATTTTTGACGGATTACAGCTAGAAGGCTTACAAAATCTTCCATACATACTTTCTCCTATAAATAGCTTCGTCTCTGTGAGACATCTACATATAATATATTTCGCTTACTAAAGTACTTTTCATAATATAATTGTGATCAACTCCATAATGTCTGATTGCATTGTGTGCTTACTGTTTCATTTTCTCTTTTGTATACAAACAAGATTTTTTATCCGTCGATGGAGAAATGTCATTGTAAATTCTAGTAGAGCTCTTTTCATATAAGAAAGACAATCGAATTAGTACGTGAAAGCCGTGCGTACGAGGCACATTGATTGGTTGGTTGTGTTTGTGTTTATACTCGTGAACACCAACACAGCGAAACAATGTGCGTCGTACGCAAGGCTTACACACAGATGAAATGATCAATGAAAAGAGGTCTAGTTTGTGTTGTAAATTTTGATTTGAACATGGCTGGACAGAATGCGTATGCAAATGTGCGTGTTCCAACGCAAGGTATGCAACACAGCAGGTTTGTTTGTGTATGCCGAAGAGTATAACTTCTAACGCGCGTACATAGACGTTTTTGTATTTAAACTCGCCATGGCACGTGCTAGTAATCGTTTTGTTTCATAATATAATTGCAGCCTTTTTGTCTGTCTGCATTTGTGATTTACATAATTGAACTCTACTTTATAATATAGTTGCACGCAGTGGTGTGCAGTAAGTATAAACTTATGTTATTTTGTGACCAACTATATATTATATTTATAAAAATATATAAGCATATATATCGGTATACACAAAAAATTTCAATATACTTCGAAGACGATTTAGATATAATTAAATAGGGAATAAGATTTATTTAAAATATGCGGTTCTTTTCACTAAAATAAATCAAACATTTTATGACATTATCGATGGCAATGTCGTCGTAAATAAACATTTTCATATTGCGTATAAAATGTTCAAAAACCCAAATTTTACAAATTTTCTTAATAAATTACCATAAAATAATTCATATAAACAGTAAAATATTGGATTTGTACTGTTAATTGTAATAAATGAAAAAATAATAACAGAAAAAAACAAACGTACTCAACATAACATTTAGATCAATAATATAATCTAATAATATTATATGATTTGACAGGTGGAATTCACCATAGAAAAGAGAAATAGAATTCATACAAAATGTGTATGCAAGCAGCTTTGGTGTATGCCATTTCTGCAAGTGTCGTGCGCGCAGTTCTCACCTCACATTAGATCTTTTGAAGAAAGGTTATTCTACGTAAAATTTACTTGAGTACTACAAAAAACTCGCAGACATAAAGATGGGCGAATACATAATTATACGGTTTCAGTAGGAAAGTACCCAGTTCAGGACGAGTTGTTTTTAGATTTGACTGGATCTAACATAAAATTGGATACAGAAACGTCAGAAATAAAAAAATTTGCCTTGGCCACAAATTACGACTAGAATTTTAAATCAAATTTTTGTTATGATAAGGATTGTTTGATTAATATTTGTTTCCAGAATCGTTACTAATGCACAGCTTTCTTGCTTGTATGCGCTGCACGCCACTGGTTGCACGACATTACAATTATGTATTATAAATATTTAAACGGCACGAGCGAATCTTTTTGTACTTTTACTTTATTTACATATTCATAAAATGTGATCGTAATGCCGTAATAAATATGTGTGACGCAATTTGAAAGGTTTTTTAGAAAGTAGAAAGAATACAATAATTTATTTTATTCTTATTTTTATTATACTCCGTCGGGTGGCGCCTTCTAATATCAATACAAGATTTATTTCATTTCAAATCAGGTTGTGGAAATGAAAGGAGTAAAGGAAAGTGATATATTTATTATACAGGGCGCCTCGTCGCTAGCAGCGAAAACCTCGAGGAAGTCTTCCTCATTCAATTTTGAATAGAAAGTATTTTTGATACTTTGTGCGAAATGTCGACAGTTACGGATGTAAGCGACATCGAGGTTCACATTTTTTTTCGAACTTTTGTAAAATATTTGACTGTCAGGAAAATAAGTTGTATCGAAGTAATCGGTAATTGAACATTACTAACCGTAAACCTGCGAAAACTCGCGGGACATAAGGATAAATCATAACGACCTTTGCGTGTAACTTGAGCCGCGCGCTGATGAATTGTTGCACTCAGACGCGTTGCAATTGTTGCAATTCCAGATAGTTACGGACAGACAGAAACTCGAAATTGGGATAGTTGATTTCATAGTTGACATAAAAAGTGTATCGTGTAACTATATCATATTCAAATGTTCACAAAATATTCATACTTAGGATCATATGTTATGGTCATTAACGACCTGTTGACGGTCCGTTTGTTAAAAAAAAAGGAACGAGCATTTTTAATAGATTAGACTACCCACCATTTTCTTATCAAAATACAATGTTTTACTTCCACATTTTTTTACCTGTATTACCTGTTATCTGCCAAAATCCCCCGAACTCAAATATCATAATATCCAAACCCACTTACCTTCTAGTGTGCATCTGCAGAAAATATTTCAGGTTCGATAGTATAACTTTATATAATACATTCGTAAGTCTGGCGGTCTCTGTCTCCTTCTCTGTTGGGAGTTGTTCTCGATGTCGGTCTCGCCAATCCGCCTCTACTTCCCGACACGACCGGAACCGTTTTTTCTTCTCCACCACTTTGCGGCCGGCGCGCCGCTTGTGTGGCGCGCTCGCGACCTCGGCCACGCCCTCTTTAAACAAGTAATGATAATTCATTCATGATAGATAATATATGATAGGTAATAATGTCTTTAAATAAAAATATATACCTATATAAATTAATTAATTAATTAAGGAAAATAAAAAAATAATCTTAAACAAAACTTTAACCCTAACATTCCACTTGATACTCTATAGATACATAATAACTACCTTATGAAAATAAATACTACTGACGAACTCGAAAAAATATTATAATTGTGTGCTATAACGCCACTCTGGGACAGGCGTAGCCTAGTAGAGTGGCATAATCCACAAATTAAACAAAACAAAAAAATGTGTAAATTATCTTATGTTTTATCTTATGTTTTATTGTTAAATTAGTATTAAGTATCTTCTTTGTAAACAAGGATTTTTAAATAAATAAATAAATAAAAAATAAATAGATATTTAAGATTGCTTTTAACTTCTAATAATTTTTTATACTTAGTAAAGGTCGTATGTGGGATATAAAAGCGAACGCAGCAATATCAAAATAAATAAATAAATGTTTTGAATGCACCTATCAAAATAAATAAATAAATGTCACCTAGGATTACCTCTTCTTCTACCCCTTATCCTGTTGGGTCGGGGTCCCTGCACCGCATAGGAGGTTCCAACTCTTCCTGTCTCGCTCTCCGCGTCAGCCCAATTTAGTTGCAACCTCACTTCGCAGCAGTCCTCCATCTTTTTCCGTCAAAATTATGTACGGATATTTTTGTAAAATTTCACCTCAATTAATCGAAAATTAATTTGTATTGCAAACTTCGAAGGTCTATGTCTCAGTTCGACGTGACTATAGGTCGACCACAATCGAAAGACCATTCCCTAGCTTTGTCCGGTAAGAAGAAAGCGGGGGGAAAGTTGCCTGCCAAGCCCGTATTACAAGCCTCAATACGATATTCCAAATAAATATATATTTTTTAGTTTACAAAAGGTTACTTACTTACTAGAAAAACTCCTTATGTGTTCATATTTTGAATCGTAACAACACACATATTTTTTGCGCACATTCTTTTGAATTCGGTCTAGCTATAGTAGAGTGTACCTTGTTATCCCAGGGGAACGATCTATCGAGAATCGGCCTTATTCAGAAAATAGCAATATTGCCATTTGGGTGTCTTGACGGTTATTGTATAATATTTTAATGCCGTCAATGTTGACGTTTTAAGTTTGGCAGGTTTAAAATTACTGAATTCAATCAATCAGAAAGCTCTAAAATGTAAACAAACGTTAAGTTATTCATAATTATTAACGTTTTAGAGCTTTCTGATTGAATGAATTCGTCGATTTCAAACCTGTCAAACTTAACGTCAAAATTGACGGCATTACAATTATTATTACATAACTATCAGGACGCCGAAATACCAATATTGCTTTTTTTTAATGAAATTTCAAATATATTAAATTTAAAAAAATATTATTGTTAAGATCTGCAGGTGTGTGTTTTTTTTAAATGTGACAGCTGTTTCGGCTTATAAGGCCATCAACAAACAGTCGAAACAGCTGTCACATTTAAAATGACACAACCTTCAGAACTTAATAATAACATTTACTATCATTTAATTTATTTTGGATTTCGTTAAAAATAGACATGGAGTTCTACAAACTGAATACAAAAACCTTGAATAAATAAAAAACAATATTATGATACATGCGGCGAAGAATTGTGGCGGGAAGAATTTTTACGAAGATAGACACGAGACCTGAACAATCTATCTCTGCGGGTTTTGAATTTTTACTCCCCTTATATTAACTCGTGGCGTCTGCTTGCGTGCTTGCCGGCTTGCCGTCAAAAAAAACTTTGGATCGATTTTTGACCCTTTTCCCGTGATGCAATCGAGTTGAAACTTGGCAAGTAGACTCGTGGCGACGATCAAGAAGATGTATCAAATTTTCGTTTAAAAAAAATTAAAAGTTATATTATAATTTCGGATTTTTAGAAATTTTATTGTTTTTTTCAAAATGGAATCATTAGAAAAGTATGATTAGCAGCAGCGATGCGATAGCGTCGCGGAATATTTTCTAAATTTGAATTACTCCGTCGGTATGCATAATAGGTACTTCACTACGAATGTCGAAAATCTAAATCGACTGACGAATGTTTTTAGAATTTAATCTTCAAAGCATGAAGTGTCTTATCAAAGCTCAAAACATCTGACATTTTAGAAATATATTAAATTACTGTAAGTTTAGTGTTATTTTATATGTTTTAATTCGTCTTTAACTGTTGTTATATTTTGCAAAGAAAGGGAGTATATTAAAAACTTGTTTTTTTTATATATGGGTTATGTTTTTATGGGTTACTTTTTATTCTTACTAAATATTGTTTGACCATTGTGCAAACGATCTACTAGCTGTGGTTTATGGTATGGCGGATAATAAGGCCGACACGTTCAACATTACAAAATCAATCCCTCTCACTGATTGGTGCTCCTTACTAGTGCGTTGAAAAGCGAAGGATTTCATTTGATACGTTTTTAAATACAATATATCCATTCGGTTCGTGCCATTCATCGGTGATTATTCTTGCTCCAATTCGAATAATTTCAATTACATCTGTAACAAAATACGTGCGTGTATATAAAATTAACATAACTAAATATGCATGTGACGTCACATCCTTTTCATAAGCAACTTTACGGATTTCTAAAAGTCAGCTGTCTAAATATCCGTAACCTCCACGGATCGAGCGGAAATTCAATTCGCCAGCGGCGATCCAAGCTAGAATATAATAAAAGTATTCTTTTAAGAAACGCAATATTTATTTATGCTTTATTTTATAGGGTATCTCTGTAGGTAGGTTTTGAGTATCTTATTCAATATGCCTGTACATGTCTCTATAGACTTCTTTCAATGTACTTTATTGTTTGATTTAATATGTATTGTGCGCATTTTAGTGCCGTGTTTTTAAAAATATATATGTATTTGCTAGCTTTAACCCGTCAAAAATGACGGTACCTTTACATGCCGGTCTCTAAAGAATTAGTATTTGCTTATTATAGCCGACACCCATGAAATAGTAATTGCGACTTTTATCAAAATTTTTTTTTGTATATTTCCGGCAGTTAAATATACTTTTCTAAACCCTGACGATTGGGCGGAACTTAAAATGGTTTGAGTCCTATGTGTACTGTATTTTTGACGGGTAATGCTGGCTATTGCGATAGCAACTTCGCTATCGTTGCCGCCTTCGGGTTCGCTGGCCCCATCTCCGGCCGTTTAATTTAGCCGTGAATGACAGACGGACGGACGGACAGATTTTTCGCGCAGTCCCCTACCATCATTAGGATCAGGTGACAACTACTCAAAGGGACTGCACTTCTTGAATCTGTAGATAAATGACAAGGGTAGAAGTGTAACTCAACTTGGAAAACTGCCTGTTTTGACTGACAATTTTTATCGGTTCACATTGCTGTTTACCGTTAAATATTATTTTTGTCATTTGGGCACGTGACGCGATTATTTTGGTCACCTGTGTACGCCATGCAAAGCTTTCAAATGTGTATGTACCGATTATAAAGTCATTATTTAATAAATTGGACGCGAACTGTACCGAATACAGTTTATTTTTTGCACAGACGTTTCTCGCTACAAAGCAAAACTCGTGATGGTTATAGCTGATTTAATACATTAGTCGGTTTTTATTTCTGATAGTGCATCCGCAGGATTATTGTTCATCGCAGCAAATTGGAAAATCGTCAGCAGTACGAAAAAAAATAATCGCCGAATATTGTCCCAAACTAATGATATTTGTTGACATTCCTCATGATCGCTAATGACTGGTGGCTTGATAGGGTAACGTTTGTTTATATGATACATAGTCCGTGTCCGCAAAGGTCACAATTAAGATTAAAAAAAACTTTTGGTCCAACGACGAAAGGTCCACGCGAAAAAGGCTCACGCGACAAAAGTTTCAACGAAATAAAGACTAATTCAAATTTCTTATTATTTATTATTACGAAAGAACCTCAAATAAGTTAATGAATTGATAATGGCGACAAAATCATCGAATATATTTCCTTATATGATTACAATATAAGAAAAAAGTGCATACACAGAATTGTCTAATGTACAGAAGTGTAAGAAGAATATAAATCAGATGAATGATTCTAAAAACAAGTGCTTTAATTATTTTAAAAATAATATAGAATTGTAGAGCATAAGATGCACAACCGCACCCAAACTAATTCGTACAACATATCTTCCCTTCTATTCCCGTCCCACATTCCTCTCCACTCGCTGTTAAATTAAATTAAATTACTATTTTCCGTGGAAAATTTGTAATTGGCATAATTTTATAAACCATTATTTTATATTTGTTAAGATGTTAATTTTATGTTAATTTTCCCCAAAATAAAATAAATAAATGTATTATAAATTGTACCATAGATTAGATTTTATTATAGATTAACATGTATAATAGTATTATAGATTGAATAATTATAGGATATGTAAATGTAAAAAATATGTATTATTATAAGCTCTCAAACGTAAACAAACGCTAAGTTATTCACAATTATGAATAATGAGCCATCTAATTGGTTGAATTCATTAATTTCGAACTTGTAAAACTTAAAACTTCAAAATTGGCGGCATTGCAATGTTATACAATCTGCGCTACTCTGAAAATAGTAATATTTGGATGTCAGATCTTTATCCCAACACTTAATAGACGAAAATTAAAATAAAAAGTATTCGAGACGTAGGTACACGTCGGTATTCGGTGTTCGTCGTACTTAAATAAGAAGATTTGTATATTTTCACGTATCTCTCTCAAAGTACGAACCTTTATTTGCAATTTCGATAGTTGCGGTCTGGTTTGACAGTTGCCCTCCGCCGCAAACGTAACCTCACAATTCTCATGTTTCTGTATGATCTCCCCATCGCCATTTTGATTTAGCAATATACCACACTGACAATTTTTGTCCAGCGTCTGATTTCCTCATTTCTGATTCTACCTCTCAGATTTAGATCTCCATAGATCGCTGCGTACATCTCAGTTTATGTATGGTCCTCGCAGTTCAGCATCTAGTTTCCAGTTTCATTACTACGACATTGAAGGTGACCCACCACATACCCTGGGCTGTTTTATGCGCCGAAGCGTCCATATCAGCCCAACACATTCGCCGCCTGGTTGGCATTATTTTATGCTAAAGCGTCCTCTCCGCCCGGCCTTGCGTCCCAGCATAACAAGAAGCAAGACCAGGCGAGTCGGTCGCGCAAAACCTTCAATGTCCCATGCTAAAAGTCGTTATTTTTAAAAGAGGTTTTACAAAATTACAATAAAAGAACATCTATAATCTAAAAAATACAACATAAGAACACCCGAGGAGACATCGCACGGGACAAAAATAAATCAACACCCCTCCTTGGAGGGAAAGGGACAAAACAAAAATAAAAACATGTAGCACTTGTGCCAGAAAAGGTAAAACCACCGGTATGACACCGATCAGGAGAGACAACGTAAAATTGACAAAATATGATACTACTACGACAGAAAAAAATCAATAATGTTCGTTCATTCATCCGGAGGATTTTTGGATCATCTGATTTTGCGTTTTGCTCAAGTCTCTCGAGTCGCGCGGCTGAACTTGACCGCGCGGCGTTTAGCATATTACAGCTGGCACACTGCGCGGGCTAATGGTGTCAGTGGTCGCGAAACGTGTCTGCAGTTTGCGCTGCATGGCTTTTTTTCGTCGGCCCCGGTGTGTTCTGCCTGGATAGATTACCTCGCGAGCCCGCTGTTTGTCTCTGGAAAAGCTATCTTTATCTCGCGCAGCGTTACTTTGCTGTGAAATAAGCCACGTCTCGCTTATTGGGTTGGAATTAGCGTACATTTTCGATTTCCATTGTAATGTTAAGTTGAAGAGGTGAATGAATTCAAATATTTAGGAGTACCTAACGATCGACAACAAACTGAAATTCGACAAACATAATGATGATTGAATAGTATTAACCTGAAACCTCTATGTGAGTTTAGTAACTAACTAACTAACTAACCATCATGCCGTTTCCCCGCAGGGTAGGCAGAGAGGATAGAACGCCATATTCTTCTATCATGGCACACCGATTTTGCTTCGGCTACATTCATACATGTTCTCATGCAAGCTCTGCGGTTGTCTACGGATTTTTAACAGGGCCATCCTCAAATATTTGTAGTATCGTAGTATTTGATCATGCCAGGTCTTTCGCGGACGACCTCTATTCCTGTTGCCTTCAACACTCGCCCCATATATTTTGTTAACCATCGTATCACCGCTCATACGTTCTACATGACCAAACCATCTCAGCACTCCTTTCTTTATTCTGTCTACTACACTACAGCTAGCATTACATTCACTTTTAATTTGTTCATTCCTCACTCTATCGTCCAAAGATTTTCCACACAAGCGCCTCAGTGATCGCACTTCCATTATGTACCGCTGGTCTTGCTTCTTTTGACAGGTTCTTATTGACCATAATGGCATGAAGTATCAAACAAATATATTAAGCTCACGAAGAGGTAAAAATGTTGACATTATTTAATGATCATCATCAATAATTTCTTAACAATGTTAACGCCAAACTCGCCAATAATACTGACAAACATATTATAATGACTACAAAGAAACTAGGTAATAAAATTCCTTATTTCAGTACCTAATAAATTAATTATTTGAATTTCCACCTAATTCGTGTAAAAAAAACATATTTAATACCTCACCTGTCTATGATAGATTTTTACACTCCCTAAACCCGAGTAGTTAAATAAATAAATGTATAGTTCAACTCAAGTAGAGATAACATATTTTATGTTTATGATAGTCATGAATAATCTCTACAATGTTAACCCAATCCATTGTAAATTCCAAAAATTAAAAAAAAAATTCACTTGTAAATTACATGTTACTTTAAAACTATCCATCAGGGTCATTTAAACTTCTGTTGACTATCTGTACTTACTAAAAATAACAATTTCGATTTTGTTGCTGTTCATTTAAGGTTTCGCCGAGCGTTCGTGCTACTACTTTAATGATGGTTAAACCCTTATTTTAACTGGTTATTTTCGGTACAGTTATTTGGGATTTGCATCTGATTGTGTTGATGATTGATAACTAAGATATAATCGTTTTATTTTAGCGATCAGTTGCCAATCATTGACGCATCACACACAATTTTTTTTATCGATTGTTGCGGTATGATCGATAATCCTGAAATTATGCAGAGCATTGGTTTGTATGTTCCTGATAATTACATTACACATCGTCAGCATAGATTGTTTCACATTCCAATATACAGGACCAACCCTGCCGATGGTTATGCCTGTTGGAAGAGCCACAGCTATGCTGAACAAAATCGCTTTGGGTATTGATATATTCCACGTGTCTGAGGGGGTTTTCCGAAGCGGGATTCTCCTACACCTTTGACCAGATTTTATGTTATTTTTAATTTATTAATTATATTTTTATTTTAAAATATATACTTCCTAATATGTATGCCTTAAACATTTTGTTTGTAATGTACATCTTATCAAATAAATTGAATTGAATTGAATTAAATAACTGATAGTGTGTCACCGGTTAAAATACCATCACTAGACTACGTCGCTGTAGTCCCACGAAGGCTCGACGCCACACGGCATAGCGAGTTGTATGGTCGTCTTTGTATATGTTTTAATTTAGCGTAACTTTAAAAATTATCCAATCCAGCCCCACGTCCAGCGGGTCAAATCGACCGTCTTCGCAGAAGGAAAATCTACGATTTGCTGTCACACTCCTCAAAGTCCGACTGCGCGCAGTCACACGACCGTGAACAGCATCAGGTATTAATTTATCTGATCTCATTAGAGCTCGCCCCGGGGCACTCGAGTATGAATTGAGTTCTCACGTGGCCGACTATTTATTTATAACACGTTTTATAAGTATACGTTGTATTTGGAGCATATTTGGGCAGCAAGCTCTTAACTATGATAATCAGATTGAAAAAATTACAACAGCCAGTCGCAAAAAGTGGGATTTATTATTGTGAATTGGTAAAGATTTAAAAAAGTTTTGTAATTTTATTTTGTTCATTATCAGAGTTCACTGGAGTTTGTCCCGTCATTTGCAACCCACGATTTCAACACACAACCCACAATTGCAACACTTGACATTCCACAATTGCAGCACTTCACAAAATTGTCCGATGTACAAAGGTCTTAAAATCTTCGATAGTCTGCCAAAAGCAATTCAAAACACAGTGAATATAAGGAAGTTTAAACAGGAGTGTAATTTTTTTTTATTAAATGCAATATATATAATTGAAATCATGTATTATAGCCCACACAACATATGTATGGAACTAAATAATTAAGATTAATAAATAAATAAAAATAAATAAATATCACGAAATTAGATATTTTAATGGAGTCTCAATGAATGGAATGGCTTCTTACCTCAGAACAGGTAATTTATGTACCTAGCGAGGTAGGTTACGATAAAGGACTGCACAAAAAACTGTAAATTGTACTTATTACTATCTTATTCATAAACTCTGTTGTTATCATATTCTTACCATTAATCATGTTTGAAGCAAGCTGTTATAAAAAAAAGAAGTTATCTAGCTAATAAACGCCGATTTATCGGCACTGAAACTGAAACCAACTACTTATAAATAACTTTGATTCTATTCAGCGTAAGTTTTTAAATGGATTGTGATCTACCATAATATTGTTACATCTTCTCTATCGTCTCTAACTACTAGTTAATAGCAAGTTAAATATTATATGATAAATAACAATTTTTGCAAATAGTTATCTTTAAAAAAAATTCACATTAGATCTTAATTATTGATTCAACTCCCATATATTTCTTTTTTATTTTTGTCGATGTCTATACATTCAATTTTAATTTCTAGTATACGTTGTATCCTAAATCCTGATGCCATTGGCCCTGAAACCTATTGATCATTCAATAAATATTATTTTTATTCAGCGTTTCCTTTTTTATCGTTTTGGAGGTAATTTTATGGAACTCCATAATCACACATGCAAATAAAAACACTTATTTCCATAGCCGAAATGCATCTCACAAAAATAAAAAATGTACAAATAAAAAACAGCTTTTATTTTCATTTGTATGTTTTCTTTTTATTTATATAATTAAAAAGTTACCTGCAATTCTGTCGGTTTGGCATCAAAGCAATTATCTACCTGCAATCTTGTACATTCATCATCGTGGCTACTAGAGGCGTGTGGCGGTTAGTATATTACATCGATACTTAAGTGCTTGAATTACTTGACTACCGAACGGGTTATCGGTGGTCCCGAGCAACGATCTAAGCAGAACGGTTCTAAAACCTTGACTGACATCGTGGGATTTTTCCTGTGACATTCTAAAAACGTGACTGTTATGAATTGTTTGAGAAAGTCAACTATACTATTTAACAGTGGCGTGAACTACGCACGAACTTGCTTCCAAATTTAGTTGAATGCCACCACAGAGTATAAAATTAAACAGAGTTAAAATAAACCCCTCTGCACAGCGAAAGTGTGTGCCCCTGCCTAGGTATTTATTATGCTGTTAAAGTATTTATTTATTCTTGCGTAATTAAATCAACTATTAAATAAAGCGTTTTTTTTACATGCTTTTATTTAACTCTCTTTGTCTGTTCATTTATTTATTGTGGTGTAATCTTGTAATTGATTTTTCACCAACTTCCCGACTAGCTAGAGCTCTAAATCTTTCATACGGAAAGTGGATGAATTTACATTATCAAATCATTTTTCAACATGATTTGTTGGTCATTATTTCGACTAAAATTAATCATTTTCTATTATTATTGAACATTAAATGCCTTCGAGATTCATCAATATTAGTATGAAAAAATGTTCCGATTTCAAATTAATTAATTTTAGTCTGCAGATTCAATTTTTACACTAGGCGGCGTCGATAAATTAGGGTTATGTTGAATTTAGATTTCTAATATCTCAGCATAACATTGGTTGAGAAAAAAACAGTTCGACAAAAATAAGGTTCAACATAATTATGCCACGGGTTCAAAGAGTGTTGATGCGCAATATACGAAGTATTTTCTGCAATCAGCCTCTCACACTCGTGTGCCATTCCTTCACCTTCTCGCGAAACACTCACCTTATATTGTAGCATTAACCTACACATTTTTTGTACCTTTTTTACCTATTATGTACCAAAATCCTCCGAACTCAAATGTCATAATATCCAACCTTCTTACCTGCTGTAGTGTACATATATAGAAAATATTTCAGATTAAATACTATAACTATAACTTAAATCGACTGAATAGGGTAATTTCACATTTATTTTTTTTAATAGAAAAATCTTAATTTTGGTTTAGAAAATACATGTATGAAAAAAAATAATAATATGTATATTAACATTAAAAAAGGATCTTGAACATCACCATTTTAAACTCCCGCCAAAACGCTTATTTTAGCAAGTGACGTCAGGCATCAATTTTTATGTCAATCTGACGTTTAACACGTAACAACACGTTCGCGTATTTAGACGTGCATTCGTTTTTTTTACAAAACAATCCTGTTTTTTTGTAAAGTGCATCCATAATGTCTGGGAAAAAAGGTTTTGTAGATACTGTATGATACATAAATGTAGAAATTCATTCCTGAAAACTCCCGATAGTATTGGAGAAAAATGAAGCCATCATTAACAACATTTTCAGTAAGTTATCGGATTTTCCACGTGAAAATCCGTCCTCCATTATTTTAAATGTATTCCTAGATAGTTATGTTATTAAAATAGCTCGCAAAATCTATATAAACACCATGCATACACGAGTTTAAAGATAAAGCGAAGACGAACAGTGGACCAGACAAAATAAACAAATTACAGTGACAAACACCATAGAATATACATTGTTTATGCTTTATCGACAATTTCTGCAAAGTTACGTCATATCGCGTTTTAATGGAATCGTATTTTTTAAGATTTTTATTTAAAAAAATTATGTTTGAAAACACTATCTATCCCTCACCATCCATACTGAGTTACAGAAAATAATTTATATTTCTGAATCTATTTCATACATTTTCATAGATATCTGTAAAATGTGAAATTTAGTAATTTCAAATTACCCCATTGTTCCGTGCGGCGGTGAATAGAGTTATGATCGCCAATACGATCGTTGACCTCAGATAGAAGATGGCACAAGAAGATAATAGTAAGCTAATACAAGATAATAGAAGCGTAGCTTTTTCGGTGTTTGTAGTGCACACCCCTGTTGTTTACATACTACTTATAAATTATAACAATTATCTTACGTCATTATCGTAATGGGTCATCTGGTTAATTATGTACATTGCTGAGCATACATTCAAGTGGTTCTTATAGCCGATGTTACCTAGATTTTGAATGACCTCTTTCAGATACGGTTTTTTTCTTTTCTTTTTACGTGAATTATGTGTAGCGTATTACATGTTACGTAGGTACTTAACTAGCTGTAACCCGTCAAGAATGATGGTACTTTTACATGCCAGTTCCTAAAGAATAAGTATTTACTTACTTATTTCCGACACCCGTGAAATAGTTATTACGATTTTTATCAAAATATTTGGGTTTTTTTTTATATTTCCCCTGCCGACTGTTAGATGTGGCGAATTCGAACGAAAATACGGACGTTACGCAGACGACGATTTTTTTTATGTGTGATCAACGTGTTTGTAATTATTGTAATAATGAAAACTATTCTGAATTTTCCAATCAACTTTTGGAAATAAAAAATATTTTTATCATAATGGTTTAAAAAATTTGCACATAAATAACATTTATTTTACCCCGATTCATTATTACCTACATTATTAAATAACTGCAGAAATATGTCACACTAAATAATATCCTACGTTCATGAACCATGAAGTACTGCTGAGGGAATGCAGCTACCGCAGCCTCGAGTCGCGCAGACAGGAGGGCCTAGTCATGTTGGGGGTTAAAATTTTAAGAAATAAAATTGACGCCCAGAACCTGCTAGAGAATTATGCCCTGTTTGTACCAAACAATTATTTGCGAAATCGAGGTCACGCGCTATTTCATGTCCCAAAATGCAGAACGGATGTAATGAATAAGCACACCATAACGCGTAGTGTGCAACTTCTAAATGGACTGAGCGATCATGTCGATATATCAAGCAGCGGATCGCCTCCATTTAGGTCCAAGATATACTTGCATTGTAAATGGAGCCATCTGTAATGCAAAAAAAAAAAACATTGGATAGAGAAAGGCGGGCGAGATTTGAGAGATTTTCATCCAGCGGGGAATCGAAATCTGGTGAATACGACTAATAAAATATACACATTGTCTCACGGGTATAGAGTCTGTTCGAGAATAAGATTAATGGTGGTGTTTTGCATCAAGGCGACGACAAGCGAGTGAGTCCACGTATCGTCGGTCCCGATTTCTATCGCTATCATAGTCCGGGTCAGTCCGATACAATAGTAGTCCTCCGGCAGTCCTGAACCTGTTCTGAAGTCGCGAGTGCGTGTATCATTGCGAAGTCAACGACATTTTCAGACCTTCGGCGAATTTCGAACTGTGTGCCTGAAGAGGTTCTAAATAATTTCAAATATGTTTTAATATACTTTGTAATACACACACAATATGAGTTATTAATTTACAACTATAGTTTCGAGAGGAGCAGTCCCTCTCATCATCAGGTATAGATAATAACTAACTTAAATACAAAATTTAATACAAAAGGTATATAGGCCAAACCACTAGAAACTTAAATACACGCATAAAAGAGATTGATAAATTTTGTATTTAAGTTAGTTATTATCTATACCTGGTGATGAGAGGGACTGCTCCTCTCGAAACTATAGTTGTAAATTAATAACTCATATTGTGTGTGTATTACAAAGTATATTAAAACATATTTGAAATTATAATGTTGCACCACGAAGTATCTGCCAAATCTTTCAATGAGGTTCTAAATATTTTAGCTCACACCATAGCGATTAATCGTTTGCTAAAAAATCAAGTATAACATCACCAGTATATGTAAATTTGTTAGTAAAAAAAGACCAGGAAGAAGTACCTACACGAATCTGGATAGGTAATATATATTTACGAATATTATGCCTTTTACCGTGCGTGGCTTGACTTTTGCGTAAACATATTTTATGGAATAAACGAATAAAAATATTTTATATGAAAGTATATTCTAAGAACACATTACTGGATTTTGTCCCCGTAGAGATGATTAATTAATTAGGATAAAGAATAGAAGTCTCACAGAGACGAAGCTATTCATATACGGTTCGTGAAAGGAGTTAAAAATTGAAAAAAATTCTAATTTTCAGGCGTATTTTTTGAAATTGAGCTAACTGATCAATAATTAATCAAGTCTTTTTAATAAATCAATAAAATTGCCCAGTCGAATGACGATTTACAGTTTCATTTTGAAATTAAATCCGGCGTATTCGATGGGCCACCCTATATAAATAAATTGTGAGAATTCGCAACAAAATTGTGTGCCAAGAACAAATTTGTGCGATTTTTGTGCTAGTTACTCTGTTACGTAGCCGTATACATTACTTATCAAAGATTTATATAAAGTTATAATATATATGATCCAAGTGATTTTTGGTGGCAGTATGTAAATTTATTATTTCCACTCGTCGTGTTTAAGCCAATTGCCGACTTTTAATGGAGGCGTTCGTAATGAACTTGAAGCCGGATTATTATTGATAGACGTCAATGAAACATATCTGTGTTGAGGTCATTATCTGTCAGACGCGTGTCTGCCGGGCTGTGAACATTAGTGAGTCTCAAATATAATCAATAATTAATATCGGATGTTGCGTCATCGGCATCTTTTTATAGCCTTTACCGATCAACATCCTTAACCCTTCGCAGACCGTGAAGTAAAATACCCGTAAAACAGTCATCATGTCAATTCTTATTTACTTTATATTTCTTATTTACTTTATATGCTTTCTCTAAATTACTTTACTTTATTTTTCTTTTATTCTTCTAATTACGTAACCATGAAATTAAATATTTAAATGGAGTCTCAATGAATGGAATGGCTACTTACCTCAGAACAGGTATTTTTATGTACCTAGCGAGGTAGGTAACAATAAAGGCCTGCATACAAAAAAATGTATATTGTATTTGTTGCTATCTTATTCATAAACTCTGTAAATATTCTTAACATTAATTATGTTTTGATGCAAGCTGTTATAAAAGTTATTGAGCTAATAAACGCCGATTTATCGGCACTGAAACTGAAACTGAATTCCGTGAGATAGTAATAAATTGGTTAATTTTATTTTTGACATACGTTTTGCACATACAAAATTCGTTTTATTATCATTGGTTAAAATTTTTCATTAAAAAATATTCTGAAAATTTCGAAATGACAAAGTTATGTGCTGTCCCGCAAGTTGCTTTCTCCGTGACGCGCTCAGCTGGTGGAGATAATCATATCGCCAGAGTTTGAAATGGAAAAAGTTAAATGTTAAGTTCTCGTTAAATTATGTATTGTCTATAAAGTAAATGATATGATTATTCATAGAATATATCTGGTGGAAGAAATGACCCGCGAAAGGTGTCTGGCAATAAATAATATGAATGAATGGTACCGTCCCCCGGTTAAACACATTAAAACATCAGGTTTGTTATTTTTACGTTTTACGTGCTCACTTTTTGTACCTGTATTAAATACCTGTTGTATACCAAAATCCCCCAGTCTCAAATGTCATAACATTTAAATCTTCTTACCTAGTATAATGCACATCGACAGAAAATAAATGGCTGTCGCTGGCTCTTAGTCTGTAATAAAAGTAGGTACGGTATCTACTTGAGTCAGATATATTAGTTCTGATTGTTTTTTCCATAGATCTGTGTCATTTGGCCGTATTGTAAACTAAGCAATATTGCTATTTCTGTATTTTAACAGTTATTCTATAACTTTGTAATGCCGCCAATTTTGACATTTTAAGTTTGACAGGTTTGAAATTGATGTATTCAATTGATGCAAGATAAAAAAACTTCATTCCCTTCAAAAAGGTACAAGGTAAAAGAATATCTATTAGAGCTATGTCTTATGTCTATGTATATCTTAAATTACTTTATAATTATCATGTATCACTCGTATAAATCATGCAATACTCTATAATGACCTACTCTATAATCTTCATAAAAAATATTACTTATAAAAAATATTGAAAAATAACTTGTCAAACAATATTGAAGGCAACCATGCGTAAAACTGCTGTGCAGTTTGGCATGTGCATGTATGTAATATGTATCAAAAATAAATAAATAAATTCTGAAAAAAAAATTAACAATTGTGAATAACTTAACGTTTGTTTACGTTTTAGAGCTTTCTGATCGATTGAACTCATTAATTTCAAACCAGTCAAACTCAAAATGTCAAAATTGGCGGCATTACAATGTTATACATAACTGTCAATATTACTTGGTTCAGAATACGGCCGGCCATGTGGCAAGGGAAGTGTTAATATCAAAGCGATCCTAACCTTTTTGATCGTAGCCTTGCGATTGCCGTCTCTACACAAGTTCATTTACAATTCATTTTGATATCCATCAGCTTATTAATTCGATTAGAATACACACGCGCGACCCTCCCAGAATTACGGTCGCCATACATTCCCAGTCGCCCTCCGCGAGGTGCTTGATCTTTGCAGTGGCCGCGGCCGCAGAACTTTTACTTTCTAGAAGGTTAAATAATTACTTCAATCCGACAAGTGAAATGAAACGTGCAGAGTTCATTTTAATTTTGAATCGAACCAAACTTTGTATTGTACGTGCACGTGACTGATTACGTTTCATCGCGGCTCGTCTCGAAAGGTGCAGTCCCTCTCTTCAACAGTTATGTAATTGGGTAACGACCTTTTTAAGAAAGCAGATTGTCTCGAAAATAAAGAGCCGTTATTGTAATTTAGATATTTCGTTTTTAAAATTAGTATATTAACTCTTGGCTCTACAATTCCTGGTGGGTCTTGGCCTCCTCAAGAGTTAAGCCAGCTCTCTCCAGTTCAGAAGCTCCATGGCAGATATGTCTTTGAGGGTGTTGTCGCTCCATCTTAATTTTGGCCTTCCTAAGCTCCTTCGCCCTATCGGTCTTGAGTTCAGCAGGGACTTTGGTGCTTGATGTTCGGTTATTCTCCCCACATGACCCACTCCCCAGTTTTATAAATTGGGTACATTTAACTCCTTAAATAGAGTATAGAGCTCATTGTTGTAACGTCTGCGCCAAAGTACATTTTCTTGAACCGGTCCAAAGATACGCCTCAAAATTTTCCTTTGAAAAACGTCATTGCTCGCTCATTCCACTTAATATCCATGTCTCAGTTGGGTATGTGAGCACTGGTCTTAGTATGATTAGCTTATCTCATTAATAAAATGAAAACATCATACCGTTAGTTAAATTAGTATGATTTCAAACTAGAATCACTTTTAAGATTTAAGGTTATTACGGTCGTTAGACAAATTTATGTGTTAAATGAAACGGATATTCTATACGAACCGTATATTTCACTCTGAAGCAAATCTCGACGTTTCGCTAAAGTCTTATCCAGCTTCATCAAGAGAGCGTCATATCACGCGCGGGGTGAGGCCGAACTGATTATTTATTCCGAGTTCGTAAATTATATGCACTTTGTTGTGTAGTTTTCACTTCTTCTACGATAGGGGTCGCATATGTACTGATTACATCTTCGGGCTTTTCTGTGACGTCTATTGATGGAATCAAGGAATCAAAAATAGAATCATTTTTTTAATAGCTGATATCATTCCGTCTTCACAATTAGCATGATTTCAAAATTGACTCGGCAGTTCTTGCGTCAAATGACCTTACGGTTGTTATTGTCATTACGCCGAGTGCACATTTTCCGATTGTGTCCCATTATTTCAGCTTTGCAAATAAATAATGATGATGGCGTTTTAATGATTACATCCGAACGAGCCGAGCTCGTAGACCACGTGTGTGCTGTGCGCAATTAGAACATTTGCGATTTATATCAATCGAGTAATCACAGTGACGCGGTGTATCCATACTAATATTAGAATGAGGTAAAGTTTGTAAGTTTAGATGTAGGAGGTAATTTCCGAAACTCCGTAACCGATTTCAAAAATTCTTTCACGAATATTTAGAATGGACCTTCAGGGTGGACGTAGGCTATATATTTTCCCGTTAAAATAAAAGGGCTTTTCGTGGACCAATTTTGCAACGTAAGTCGACGACAAAACGGTCGAGCGAATGCGTTTCTTAGGAACGCTGCCTTAACGGTAAGAGATATATTAATGAAATTTTTCTATAGAAAAGTTGTAGAGCTTAAAAAGGCTTATAAAAAAGTCTGCATCGAAATACGTTAAAATTAATTCACAAATCGATAAAATATGAATAAAAGATATATTTAAAATTAATTATAATCTGTCGGGGGTAATTCTAGTAGGCAATGTTAAATTCTTTTCAAATTAAATTTGCTTATCGTCAGGGAAATTTTATGGGCATAAAAATTGCCTTTTACACAAAATTGTTGAGACGGTTGATTAATTTTTCACTGATACTCTTATAGTCTCAAACTGAATTCCACGCTTGGCGAAGATGCGGGTATAGCTAGTTCTGTATATAAAAATAAGAAAAATATTTAAACAAATGTTTTCTCTTTAAGTTTTACCACGCTTATATTAGCTTCACCTGTTTGTCTGGACGGAATCTTAAAATCGATATTTCACCCGCTTCCCAACACATCCAATGGCGCTGAAATTTTGTATGCAGACGTATTCTCGATGACAAAACATGAATTAATTATCAGATTCACTAATTAATCAATTAATCCATCGTTATTCATTAATCAACGTTTTAGTTAATGAGCTCACCAAAAGTTACCTACGCTAGTTACCTACCGAAGTGATTTTGTACTTCTTCTCTTTTTGGTGTCATGTCAGGTCCCCCCAACGTTAACTATCACCCGAGAGAAAGCGTCCCTGTCCTGGGCAGCACGAAACAGCTCTCCAACACTTCTTATGCCCGTCCAGTCGCGTATATTGCGGAGCCAGGAAATTTGTCTCCTTCCAACACCTCTACGACCCTCTATCTTGCCCATAAGAATCAGGTGGAGCAATTTATATTTTTCTCCTCTGAGCACATGACCCAAATACGATACCTTTCGGATTTTGATATTTGTCAGCAACTCTCTATTCACTCTAGCTCTTTGAAGAACTCTTGTGTTGCTGACCATATCCGTCCAGGGTATCCGGAGCATTCTCCGATGTATCCACATTTCGAACGCCTCCAGCCGGTTCATGCTACTCACTTTGAGGGTCCACGATTCCACTCCGTACAGCAGGACTGACCATATATAACACTTGACCAGTCGCTGTCGAAGTTTCAGGTTAAGATTGTCATCGCAGAATATCTGTCTCATTTTGTTAAAAGCAGCTCGCGATGCTTCAATTCTGCATTTGACTTCGGTTTCTGGGTCGAGGTCTATACATGAAAATTTATAAAAAAAAAACACGCTAATATTCAAATGTACTAACAAGATATTCGGTCAAAAAAAATATTTTTTACCTTTTTGTACATTTATATATGAGCTTGATTTGAAAATAAATTCATGTAAATTAATATTTTTTTTATGTTATTATCGTCCGTCTCGTTGAAGATGCGGTTATTGTTATATAGTTTTTTTTTAAATTTATAATTGTATCCACCCACAAAGTTACCGCCGTCACTTTTAACGGTCAACCTTGGCACTCCGCGGGTTCAAGCTGTAGAAGTTGCACTTCGGAGCAATGCACCGTCGGAAAGGTCGTGCAGTAGTAATTCGGTCGGCGGGCACGCGACACGCGCACGACATCTCCCCGATCCAGAGCACGCGAGCTGCAGCCTTTACGCACTATTGGAGTGAAACTTCTTACTCTTGAACAACGGCTTAATAAATTGAATTACAATTAAGAAGCACTTAAGACGTATAAATAGCGATTATTACATCAATTTTACATGCAAATAACGTAGGATTTTATTAAGAATTTTTTTTTCAAATCTTTGAATTTTGTTTTCACGCTTGTTATTCAACTCCTTTATATTTATTTTTGTTTTTTATTTACTTCCAATTTAAATTTTTAGTATACGTTGTAGGTATTCTGACGAAAGGGCCATTAGCCCCAAAACATGTTGATAATTCCATAAATACTGGTTTTGTACAAAGTGTTTCCTTTTTATTCCTCCCTTTCTTTTAACTCGTAGCGTCTGCTTGTCTGTCGTCTGCCGAAAAAACTTTGGATCGATTTTTAACCCTTTTCCCGTGATCCAATCGAGCTGAAACTTTGCAGACAGACTCGTAGCGACGATAAAAATGATCTACTAAATTTTCATTTAAAAAATGTAATTATAGTAGTCTTTTTTTTCGAAATTTTAACGATTTATATATTGTTTAATTTTCGAGCTCGACTCGTGGAGTAGGCGCGAAACCTGTTTCAATGAGAAAGGGAGTATAATAAAAACTTGATTTTATGGTTTAGTTTTTTAATATATTTCTTTCATTTCATCGATAAAGCTTTATCTCCTTCTAAGTCTCGCAGCGCGAACAGCTTTTCTCCACTCTTCGCGATCATGGGCTGTCTTTAGAGCGACGAGTAGCGAGCTTCGGTCCTGTCTCGTACTTGGTCCGTTCATAATCTTGGAGATCGACTTCTCATCCTTCATTCTGATCACCTACATATCCAGGTTTTCTTCCATTTTCTATTAGCATTCGTAAAACGAGATTCGAAAATCGGTACATAATGGCGTTCTAGTGCCAACCCTTATGTATGGAAGTGAAGCCTGGAATTGGCAAAAGAAGAATGAAAGTAGACTGAATGCGGTGGAAATGCGGTCACTTAGACGCTTGTGTGGAAAATCTTTGGACCATAGAGTGAGGAATGAACAAATTAGAAGTGAATGCAATGCTGGCTGTAGTGTGGTAGATAGAATAAAGAAAGGAGTGCTGAGATGGTTTGGTCATGTGGAACGTATGAACGAGGAAAGGATGGTTAAGAAAATATATGAGGCGAATGTTGAAGGCAACAGGTATAGAGGGCGTCCGCGAAAGACCTGGCACGATCAGGTACTACAAGTATTTGAGGATGGCCCTGTTAAAAGCCGCAACAATCGTAGAACGTGTATGAGAAGATGTATGAATGTGGCCGAAGCAAAAGTGGTGTGCCAGGATAGAAGAGTGTGGCGTTCAATCCTCTCTGCCAACCCTGCAGGGAAACGGCGTGATGGTTAGTTAGTTAGTTAGTTAGAGAGGAACTGACTGAAACAGTATGTATGTTTTGGAATGATCGAAACACACGACCCGAGAAGAGACGACATTGCGCCTCGGTTCAGTCATATTTGACAGTTGTTGAAAGCGATAGAACGGGGCGAAAAAGTCGCCAACTGTCGATTCGTGGTTCAGTTCAGCAGTCGCCGAGCTTGCATGCGAAAATGTGGTAAAAGCAAATGCGGTGTACCAGAGCAGAAGAGTGTGCGCTTCTATCCTACTTACCTGCCCCTGTGGGATGTTTATTTAGTGATTTTTTTTTTTTAAATTAGTTTTTTCAATGTAAATTTCTCATTAATTATCTCATCTTTATAAAATTGTGTCAATTTCTGGGAGCACATAATATTACGGCGTGCCTTTGACGACAAGAATGAGGAGTCTGAAGAAGAGGATGACCAGGCACATGACGAAGTTCGCCTTTGGGAGGACGGATTCAAAGACAGATATTATGAGGGCAAATTTGACGTCTCTTCAGATAACTCGGAATTCAGGTGACAAAAATTCATCTCCTATCGTAGGTTGGCAGCAATATTGGCAACCATGACCGCCATATGGAATTATCAGGATTGGATGGTGTAAAAAATATAGAATTGCAGTAGACGCCCGATTATTTATTATTAATAATATTCCGTACTGAAAAAGCAACGCGAATCCGTGTGGTGGCGGTTTGGATTTATGTGCCCGAAAAGGTCTCGCTCGAACCTCCTCGCTTGTTCGGCTCGGCAGCGCCGGGGCCCGCGGCGGCCAATTGCCAACTCGGCCGGCCGACTCGACGCGCGGCGCAGCGGCTCACAGAGCGCGCGTCGCACGCGGTGCATCGCGCTCGGCCTTGAACCAATCCGACGCTTTGGCGCGAACTTGATTTTGAATTTCTATTTTGGGAACGGCTTAATGCCGACGATATTTCGCCTCGAGTCGGGCGCGCCAACTTGCATCGGGGTATTTTCGTCGCGTGCAGCTGGGAATGGTGCGCCAGACGCGGACTTAGAAAATGAAACAACGTTATACGACCGCTTCCCGCTGGATAATAAGGCAACAACGCGCGTAACGTCAGTATGGGTCGTGTACACCGCGCGCTGTTTATCGTCGTTTAAAATAAATGTACCTACATTCTATTTAATTTCATTGTAAAGGAAAATACAGGTCGTCTCATAGCTAATAAATACCAAAATCTTTACAGATGGATTGCTGCCTTCACAATGAGTCGATAATTTTCGAGCGACATATCAATAGTCACGTAGATATGCAATATCAAATTTTGCTTTTTTTTTTCAATATTACACTATTATTTCAATAAACAATAAAAAAAAGAATGTGCACAGATATAAATTTGTTTATGTTTTTTATTATTTAAAAAACGCGAAAAATGTCCTGTTTCTATGATTTCGTTGTTTGCTCACCTAGATGTAATAATTGATAAAATAATAGATATAATAAACTGAAATTCACGACTGAAAAATGAAATTCCACGACTGGAGAAAGACTAACCTCAGACGCGCGGACGGCAACGACGCAACTAAACGACGTGCCACCATCGCCTTCTCCCTGGCTAGTCAAAAATATACCATACTACACACTGTAAAAAGCAGGGCGTAGCCAAGACGCGAACCATTAATTTACGCCTCCGTGATTTTTCGCGGGTGTACCGCTAGCGTGTAAAATATTTTGCGAGTGTAACATTTTCAAGATTCTGGATTCTTCCCATCGCCGTGGTGACATTCCAAACAAGTGTCGTTGTGACGGGTCAAATTTGAAATCAGCGTCTTGGTCAATTGCCCAGCGCGGAGTTCTGTCGCATTTTATTAATCGGCGTCGAGTGTCGAACCTCGGCGTTGCGAGGTCTTGTGTGACAGCGCGTAGGTGATCGATCATCACTATCGCCAGCGCGAAAATGCCCACTTAAAATGTCCCCCACTTAAAACCCACTTACCGTAATAACCCATTCGGCGTTTGGATAGGGAACGTAGTTATTAACATCACGTGTGTTAAAAAGCCACCAAATGTGTCAACTTTAAATTATGCTCCGACTGGGGTCTTCAAAATGACAATTTTATTTATTGCTTTTTAGATCATCCCAATTAGCTATATTTTAAAATCATCATGGCCGATTGCAATACAGGGCAAAACGGTGTAATTTCCTCCTCATTTGGTAACGATGAGTTTAAACGAAATCCATCAGGGATTAAGGAAAAGATAATGCAGTTATACAGTCCCGCAACAATTCGTTTAAATATAATATATATTTGCACAAAATACGTCATTAAAATGAAGTAATCTGCTTAAACAACATGTATACGAACGGGTGCATTACGTGACCTATGGATAATACGATTATTATTATCAAGCAAGTATTACGAAACTAACGTAAGCAAACGTCACAATATATCGTAGGTTAAAACAGTAGGCATTGTAACATGTTATAACGCTTATCTTTTAACATTTATTCGAATTTCACGGTTCTTTGGTTCTAAGAACCATTTATTTATTTATTTAAAAACCATACAAAACCTACGTAAAACTTGGCAGAGTTTTTTTTCACCACCATACGCGATTTGCATGCGAACTCTCTCTGACGTGAAGCTAACTTCACAGTTAAAGCATAGTATTATTAAAGCGTAGTATTCAAGCATATATTTAAACTGGAAACAAGTAAGTGACCCTGGTGATTTAAAAAAAAATCAACGCAACCTAATATAATTGAATTTTCTTTGTACCGATTTAAAAAAATTGTGAAAAAAAATATTAGTCGTTTTATAATTGTTTTACCATTCTGCGATATTAATCATACGCCATATATTTAGCCAAGACATTAACCGCTTTATAATGGTCTTTCTCGGTAAGACTTTAGGCTCTAGAAGGCAGCGCACGTGTTTGGCGTCTGAACGTGGAAATCTGAAAAGTCGTTAATTATATGTATGTATTTATTTAATTCAAAAATACTCACTGTCACTTTAAACTTATAACAAATTTGATGTCTAAAATATGTTTCCATTGAATTTAAGTGTAATTTTTCACTAGAGTTGGAATTCATCGTTACATTTCAGGTATAATCCTGTGAAAATTTTCCCATGCAAATTTTAATTAATCAGATTATCGCAGAAGCCGCTGGGCATGTTATTGAAGTTCCCTCGTATCTCTGTTTATCTACAGAATTTAATTTACTTATGTAGGTACCTCCAGCGACATCTAGTTTTAGATATTCAAACTATTTATTATAATGCAAATATTTAAAATTTTACCGTCTGACATCTTTGATCGTAGCAAAAGTATTTGTGAATAGACAGGAAATTCTTTAAATATTGTTTAAAACCATTTTGAAGAATTTTTTAACGAGTTTTTTATTCATTTTATTTGACTTCAATTCTAATTAATTTTTAATATTCGACATAAATTAATTTAATCATCTCCCAACGTTTTACAGGAAATAAGTCACAAATTTTGAAATAAATGCAACCTTTGAAGTCGCTTTTTTCACAACTATTGGTATTAAGACATTCTTGCTTCAACGTTTTCCACTCATAATGGAGAAGTCCAACCCATAAAATGCTAAAAATGAGTTTTATAATGGTGTACACAGCTCAATACAATATATTTATGTGCTGAAAACGTCCAATTTCTAAATGCTAGGTTTTGTAATTCCAATATTTTTTTACCCACATAAATCAAAAAGTCCACAATTTGTTTTGTTACTTTTAAATTTTTTATTAAATAAGCACTCTTAATGTAATCTTAAAAGTAATGAAGGAATGGATAAAAATATCCAGGACAGACGAGACTTTTTACACAAGAGAAAACTTAAAACAAAATGACAACTCATTAAATAAACATACATGATGATGTATACTTAAATATTATATTAAAAATTTGTAAAATAAATCTAAGCCATAAAGTTTTAAAATGTTGGCATTTAATCATGTCACTTTTATTTGAAATAATACAACCATATAGAACATAATAATAACTAAACATTTTTTTATCAATCAATTTGAAAAGACATGTAGAAAAATCAAATGAACGAAAAAATCTTTTCGTTCATTTGATTTTTCAATTGACTTTTTAATTGAAAAATGGTAAATCTAAAAATCCTAACAAATTACACTGTAGTGGTATTTATAAACTAGAATGTGGAGATTGTGAGATGTCATATATTGGTAGGACAGGCAGATCAATTGAAAAAAGATTTATAGAACATAAAAGGTGCCTCACAAATCACAATTTTTCAGAATACGCCAATCACATTATAGAAAATAACCACTTTCAGCAATACAAAAATACACATCCGACATAAACAGACATACGGCCTTAAACAAAATAATTTAGAAACACTTGAAATTCATAAAAACATAAACACAACAAATAACATAATCAATAATCAAATACAACCCTTCACATCACCCCTTCTTACAATGTTCCCGATCTCCCACCACTTAGATACCCACTCCACTTCTACCGAATCCACACACACACACCAGACAACCATTCCTGCATACCTCAGTCTTAATTCACCTGATGAAGGAACGGACGTTTCCGAAACATGTAGTGAAACAAGTACTTAAATATAAGTGGAAAAAAACAAAGTTGATTGTTTTATTTCATTATTTGAAAAAATCTTTTAGCTGCTACCGGGATTCAAACCAACGGGCCTCCATTCTATCCGGGGACGACGCGTTATCCAGTTTCATAATAATTATTACTGTCTACGTACGTTATAGGAAGAATCCAACCTGTAAAACGCGTCATATCTTCGTAAATAAAAGGTTTTTTTTTTTTAAATTACATTAAAATACATTAAAAATATCTCTACACTGAGGCTAATGTAAAAAATATGCAATAATTAATGAAATATCGACGTAACTATTACGTTCTTGATTCGATTTTTTAAAGGCTATTTTCTCACTTTACGTCCAATTAAGGCAGGAATCTTGCTTTAAAGTGCCGTGGACTAGTTATTGTACACCCGGTACATAGGTTACATAGAACAATATTGTCAGGTGTCGTGGCTAGGGAGGAATGAATGAAAACACAATATTTAATTAGAGAGTTATTAATTAATTATTCAATGTACAAAGCCACTTAAAACGAATTAAACCTAATGCTATTCTTTAAATTATACTATTTCGCAATATATCACTCATAAATTAACACTTTATTATCGTTGGGTAAAACGTATTTATCGCCCGCAGAATATTCGATTCTCGCACATAGCTTCGCTTCGCAATTGTCTCGCCCTGAACCAACTGTCAAACACGACAACTCCTCGCGCGACGGCGTAGTTGCGTATTTATACCCAGATGCTGATATTTCGCACTTTCTAGATTATTCTAGAGTTCAGTGGAATGTTCTCGTCGCTTCCCGGTTTTTTCGGGCGTTTCCCGAATGATGTAGGTCACCCTAGATTGCTCTAGGCCGCTCTCGATCCTTCGACAGTGTTGTGACGTATTACGATGAATTCGGACAGTGCGCAATCCCTTTTGCTTGCTATTCCGTGACAATATTAAGGTTTCTTTGATAGTTACCAAAACAAAAAAATATTTATTTTTACTCCCTTTATATTAACTCGTGGCGTCTGCTTGTCTTCTTGTCTGACGAAAAAACTTTGGATCCATTTTAAACCCGTTGCAAGCAGACTCGTGGCGACGACCAAGAAGATGTATCAAATTTTCGTTAAAAAAAATTAATAAATTTTTGGATTTCTCAAATTTTGAATGGTTTTTTCATACAACTTATTAAGTTGTATGAAAATATTTCAACGCATCTAGTAGACGCGAAACCTGATTATAGCATAATTTTGGATTTTTTGAATTTTTTCATTACTCCCTTTCGTAGCGTCGCCCGACCGAAGCCCGACGCGTAGGTTAAGCGAAAAAAAAATGTTTCAACTAGTAAACGAGAAAGGGAGTATAATAAAAACTTGGTTTTCGTGGGTTACTTTTTTACAGAGTTTGTTTAAAGTTTATTCGTATTTCGTTTAGCATTCAAATTTGTTATTTGCTTTTCCAGGTAATGAAAGTTGAGAGGAGTCAGGATCCGATATTATAAGGGGCTGGAAAATACTGGAATGCTCCCCACGTCCGGATGTTACGGCCGCGGCCGGATTTTCATTTCCACCCGGACGAGTCGAGCTGGTGCTCGCTTTTCGGAAGTCATCATTTGATTATGACTAATTTGAAGCGAATCTTACAACGTCACGTTTCGATGCAAATCTTCTCGAAATTGCGTATTAAAAATTCAATTAATTTGCGAAAATTGTTTACAACGGAAACAGCTTTCAGAATTTCGAAATTAAAATCCAACGGGACGTGTAAGTTAATCCCGGTTGATGATTTTAATTGGCGTGATAAAATTAATTACTTTTAAATCGATAATAAAACCGTAAATATTTTAATGTAACCTAAACACATGTTTTAAAACCTCGTAGAATCCATCTACCTTCTAAATATAATAATTTCGCTGTCTGTCTGTCTGTTCGTAATGTCCGCGACTTGCTGGAACTGCGATGGGATTGCAACTTTAAATAATTAGAGTGTGACACGCAATCGGCGCGCAACGCGTAACGGCTAAGGCAACGTGCAAGGGTCGCCCACCAAATTTCACGTTTTTCATATTTTTATGTTATTAATTTATTTTATTTAGTTTGGTTGGTTTCCTATTCATGAATTTTCAGCTACAAAATCCTGTCTCGTCATTTTTCACGGGTGTACACGGCTATGTATATAATATCTGATATCTTTTTATTACGTCACACTTTTGGAAATCGACGCATTCCATTGTAATGAAGTGTTTGCTTCAAATGTGGATATGCGACCTTTTGTTCCGAAGGTACAGAGTTCATAATATTAAGCAAAGTCCTTTTATTAATTAATAAAAAAACATTGTATTGACACTCCAAGTGGTCAATAAAAAGTTTTTAAATTAATTATTAATTATATCCAACCACAAAGTTAACGCTATAAACATAAGGAAAGTCTTTATTTATGGTTTTTGTGTTTAATTTGTAGAACTCCATATTTATTTTTAGCGAAATTTAAAATAAATTAAATTTTAATAAATATTATTATTAAGTTCTACGGGTTAAGTATTTTTATGTGTTACAGCTATTTCGGCTTGTAAGGCCATTATCAAACAGTGGATATACCACGTACAAACGACTTATTTATACAATTTTAAGTTACCCCTTATAAATAAGTCGTTTGTACGTGGTATATCCACTGTTTGATAATGGCCGTACAAGCCGAAACAGCTGTAACACATAAAAATACTTAACCCGTAGAACTTAATAATAATATTTATTAAAATTTAATTTATTTTTAATTTCGCTAAAAATAAGAAAAGTCCTTTAATATTGTCAAATTTAATTATTTAAATTGGGACAGCAATATTGCTGGTGAGAAGGTACATACCCTAGGTGTGGTGTTTTTATTTAATTTCAATACGAAAAATATATTAAATTATTTGCCTTGCCATCGCTCGCTAAAGCCGATATTTTACGATATATTTCTTTTAATACTTTTAAATACTTATAATACTTCTCTTCTATTTTATATGATTTTCCTATTTCTCTTTTGTTTTATATAATATTTTTAATGTGTGTATTTTCTTTTATATGGAATGTGTGGGATTGCACGAACCTCCCCACATTCTGGAATAAAGTTATATTTATTTATTTATTTATTTATTATTATAGAAAATAATATCCAACGACAGATGCATATAAAAAGGACTTGCGATTAATATGCGCAAGATTGGTATAAAACTAGGGGCGGCTAATGGAAGGTGTGAACCTTTCTTAAAGTTTAAAAAAGTGTTAAACGCATCCACACATAAAATTATTAGAAATGTTTATATTAAAACGAATATAAGTATTCTGAACATATTAAAAGCAACTTTTTTGCATTTACTTTTTAATAAATTAACATAATACTTTTTATTTTCGCAAACATAGTTGCTTGGTTTTAGCCGATTTTACCGTTTGCAAAAGATGATTTATTGCCGGCTAAAATCATTTCTTTACTTCCGCCATATTCAGTTTCAAATTTCCGTCGGAATGCACGGTAGAAATTTTTTTGATGAAAAGCAAAATAAATAACCGTGACGCACGCACCGGGTCTAGAGTCCCGGCAGACTCGGAGCCGCCACAACACGGGTCCGACTACGCCCGCCCGTATGCTCTTGTCTCCCATTTTCTATTTTCATTCCCGACCACGTGACGCGAGCGCCCGCGCCCGACTCGAACCGCGAGCGTCGTAAATTAATCCGAGGGCGACATTTAAGTTTCAATAAATTGAGATTTTATCTCTGCGGAATAAAATATTGTACTCGAGACCGCTGTCTCTTTCGCCACATGTATTATAATCTAGCGTCTTCAAAATGGCCTCCCATATTTCACGCTTGTCTATGTATGTATGTCTATATTTTTGAAGTGAATACTTCTTTAGGTGCATCTTTCTGGACGAAAGCGAACCGTCACGCTCGGGTCGGTGACGCCGAATCGGGCTTACTCGGCTCCGCGCGCTCGGGTCGGTGGTGCACTGAATCGTGTATACTCGGCTCCAGTCGTCATCGGCCGCGTTTACTGTCTGAAAAGGAGTGCATCGTTCCATTACGTATTATAATAATAAATTAATATTATTGTAGGTATGGAAGTCTTTTTGGTGTTCATAGGGCTTACGACCTATCGTACGGCTGGCTTAAGCGATCACTTTACGCAATGTAACGTTCACCATTTCCGCCCATGATAGACTACCACATCTATAAAAATATGTAAGTTGTATGTATATTTAAGTTACACAACTTGTTTCGTACGCAAGTTGTATTTTTATTATCTCCGACTGCAATCCAATGCTTTTTCATTTCCATAATCCAATATAGATATCACTATTGATAATGAGGTACCTATATTTTTTTATTGGAGTTTTTAAAGAAATATCTTTTATATGTATATATTAGATTCTTCCAAATTATTAACATTATACTAGAGTACGCTTGAAAATTGTTTCAATTTTTCCGATACGATAGGTCGTCAGTCCTATGAATTGCCAAAAAGACTCGCTTACCTACTTTCCCATATAAAATATAGCTTCGTCTCTATGAGACATCTATAATATATCTTGGTTAATGTTGTACCGATGGAGATAAAATCCAGTATTCTGCTCTTGAAAATTTTGGAAACATTCTGATCTGGAAACGTTTCGATGTAAATTCACTTCGCCATCACTCTCTCATTTATATATTTCAAACGAAATAAGTATGACAAAGAAATACTTATTCATTATTTAAATGGGTCAACTAATTAAAACGAATTGTAACCTAAGTAGTTGAGCGCTAATAATAAATATACTAATAGATCAACGCGGTGTTACAGAGAATTTTGTTCTGAAAATAAGTATATTTATAATAAAGAAGATTCATAAAATATACTGCGCGCTTCAAGCAAAAGGTGAGGTTTTTGTTTTAAAATCAGAATATATTGGCAAGGGCTTATCTTGATGGGAAACGAAATGAAACAACTGTAAGTAATTGCAAAAACTTTTATTAAACACTAGCTGGTCGTACCCGGCGTTGCACGGGTTAAGGATTAAGTAAAAAATAAGTTTGTGAGGGAAAAAAAAGGGTCCGCTGTTCTCTGAAAAACAATGTTTCCATCTAATGTTAACATAAGTTATTGTAACATAACTGTAATATTTAGATATATGGCATCGCAAACTTTTTTTTAGATATTAATGTCCTCTATTAAACTGTAGTACATTACTTTGCTCTATTGGCAATAATTTCCACGTACAATATAAGGTTTTTTTTCGTAATTTTTTCACACGTTGGGTTACATTATCGAAGTTTTCATACGGATCCCTAACATTTTTGAAAATATTCTATAGCCTATGTTCATCAGGGATAACGTAGAATTCTGAATGTGAAAGAATTTTTCAAATCAGTCCAGTAGTTTCGGAGCCTATTCAATTCAAACACACAATCAAATCTTTCCTCTTAATAATATTAGTATAGAGAAATCACTGGACTGGACTTTAGCTGGAACACCATTCCATTATTCGTACTAATTTCGCACTGGAATATTTCACTTATCTGTGTAGCACTTTGTATTAGTGTTGGTTAATAGTTAATACGTTTTTTGAACCGGTTATTTTCGGTACAGTTATTTGGGATTGTATCTGATTGTATCGCTGATTGATTGATAACTATATATAAGATATAATTATAAGATAAAAGTTATATAATATTTTACGATATAATTATAAGATAAAATATATAATTATTGTCTAGTACCGATTGTTGCCCGTTGAATTGCTAAAGATCAGTTATCAATCATCGACGCAATCAGATACAAATCTCAAATAACGGCTAGTGTGTCACCGGTTAAAATACCATCGCTACTTCGTCGTCTAGAATATGCCACCCGCGTGTGGAACATTTTGTTCGCGCAGTTGGACTATCGCTCGTCTTTTCGCCCGTTTCGTTCACTCATTCAACTGAACTGACAGCGCGGTCGAGTCGCAATTTATACAGAAAGCGTATTTCCTCGAATTTTCTCGCATATTCTCGGGCATTCTACCGGCTTCCAGATCTTTCTAAAACAGACTGTTTCGGAAACCCTCGATTATGTACAATTCTTCACATTTATTCAGAGGCTTCCCCAATAAAAATTTTCACAAAGATGCGTTAGAAATATTTTCTAATATTTTTACTCTCACATAAGCCTCGTGTTTTATGTCATATAATAATACATTTTCCATTGTGTTTTATTGCTTTGTTTTTAGTTGTGCACTTTATAGTTTACGCGTCAGTAATACGTTACATCGCGGACATAACACTGTATGTATTTTTATGGCCACTACATTGCCTAGTCAACGCACTATTCTTTCTTATCTATATAGTATTTTTGTATTCTGTGATGGCCAATCACATTGCATGTAATGAATATTTGTAGGAGATTCTGTGACCATTTTTTATATTTTTTCTGTATCTACTTAGTGTCTTCAAATTATTGAGGTTCTATGGAATATAAATTTAAAAAGTACACGTCATCATTTCTGATGATCGCCATCACTGTCATCGCTGTCAGTGTGGAATAGCGTACAATTTATTAAAATATTTATAATATTTTTTTGTGTTAGAATTCATGAGTACCTACATTGATTTACATTATATTAATTTATTGTTATTGATAAATTAGCCGTACACTAGTGAAAAATCACGGGACATAATAATTGAAGTTAAAAATTCATAAATAGAAAACCATTTGTTATTTTGTTTTTAAAATGACTTTATTCGCTTTACCCTAAAACTTTATATAGTAAGATATAATAATATAAAAATGTGAAAACCGTGTAATCTGGTGGGCGCCCCTTTTTGTGTCACACTCTAATTATCTAAAGTTGTAAATCCAGAGTGGATCCAGCATGTTACGGACAGACAGACAACGAAATTATTATATTAGATAAATCTATCAAATACGATTGCGCAACACAGTATAGCTGCTAGATTATGTATTAGTGAAAACTATTTTGAAATGTATTGTCTTGCGGCACATATTTTATTAAAACAATAAAAGTCGCCTCCGTAAATTGTGAGCGTAAACTACCGCGTACTTAAAATTAAAAGACAATAAATTTCTCCGTGCGGCTTGAAAACATTCCCGGTAAGATTTGTTCGATCTGCAATAATTTATTCTTCAGAATTTCTGAATTGACCAGCTGCCATTTTGTGGTCGAGATAAACAGTAACGGTAAATTTCTAAATTCCACATTCTCCCTCCGAAATAAACTATTCCTCTTCCTCGCATTTAATATCAAAAGCGACCAAAGGCGACACATTTAGTGTAATTTAAGAGTGTAGATTATCATTATTCACTTCATTTTGGAGCTTTGTTTCTGTCAACTCCGTCGACAAAGATTCATTTCAGTATCCGACTTTTTAATATACAGGCTGTCTCGTAGTAACAAAAACTTCGAGGAAACTCTTTATTCAATTTTGATGACAGATTGTTTAATGTACAAAGGACTCAAAATCTTCCAAAATCTACAAAATATAGTAAAAATAAAGGAATTTAAATTGCGGTGCAAAAAGCTTGTTATGAAAAACTTAAAGTGACTATTGTTATAACATATTTGAATACGTTGTTTTTATTGTAAAATTAAGTATTTATCAAAGATAATACCGACTGCCCCAACGAACGGGGCAGTAACTCAAATAAATCGATTTTTCAGGGGGACACTTTTAAGTTTCGAACCAGATTCCTAATTCTTTTTTGAATCTTCTCAATATTTTTTTTATGTGTGTAGGTAATATTTAAGACGATCTTACTAGTAAATTGAGATATTTTATTATAATTTACATTCCTACTTACTTCGTTATTACATGGAAGAAAAATGGTTAACTGATTTACTAGTTTTGTAAAATTCATATTTTTTTCTGTTAAATATTGCATTTGAGATACTGCTGTCTTTGATGCAGGTAGGCAATCATGGCCTAAACCTAAAAATGGTACTAACTCAAATACCTAAAATATTGAGTTACTGCCTCGTTCGTTGGGGCAGTCGATATGGAACTAAATAAACATTGAAAATAAAAAAATAAGTATCTAAATGTAATAATTTCGTTTTCCTTTCATCATCTGGTAACCCTGAACGCACACATCATCTCGACGGATTTAAACACACCCGACACGCTAATGCAGTCCACTTGTCTTCCGCCGGATTCTGCGCTGTCACACAGCACGCGCTGATCCCCCAATCAAACGTCATCTGGAACGGATAAAACACATCTCGTAACTCCCGACAAATTAAAAAATGCTGATTTATGAATATCTATCGGCGCTGTCGGGTGTGTGGTAAGATGTTTAATTAGCGGGTGCGTGTTCCTCCTGTTTATGTTACAAGTTTCTACGAAAATATTTTTCCTTTTGATTGGAGTCTTGATTGACGACTGTTCAGATTTACTCGCTTTAGACGCCATCCGCTCTGTTTATTGCTCAACACGCGATTCTTCGCGAACCTTCTAAAAATAAATGTGTAAATATCATTTTATCATATATATATATCTCAAGTTTTCTTAAATTTACTAATATCTTCAAGTGCTTCACACCTACAGACCCGATACCATAATGTTACAATATGAGATTTATTTGATATAAATCTCAGCACCATGTATACATCTTATCATTTAAGAAAGACAATCGAATTAGTATGTGTAAGCCTTGCGTACGATGCACATTGTTCCTTGTGTTGGTGTTTTTACCCGCAGACACACCAACACAACGAGACCATGTGCCACGTACGCACGGCTTACACATACTAATTCGATTGTTTTTCTTTAATGGAAAGAGGTCTAAAAGTGTCGAGATTTTGATCTGGAGATGATAAAACTCGGAGATCACAGCGTTCGGTTTGACGCGCGTTACTCGGAACCATATACAACTTTTTATTCTGATAAATAAAGAAACATAAGGCATTAAATTACAAACATTTATTATGTTTGAACTGCTGCTAGGAAGATTCTAATTCATTCGCCTGATGAACGGGATACTCAACGGTCCAGGGACAGACATTTACCTAATGTTTGACGTGGTTTGTGGACTAATAAGGGCGAGAAATGTCTTCAAAGAATCTCATGGTAGCAAAATCCTTCTTATCTCAGAGATTTTTCTCGAGTCGAAAATCTAAAATTGTCCTCAGTCAATCTACAAAATTTCTAAATACATTAGATCCTGGAATAAGAAACCTTTATTAAATTACAAGATACAAAAAATACTACTGTAAACGTTAATGATGGGTAAACCCTTATTTCATCTGTGATTGTGAGATTTGCGGTCAATCGTAGTCGATGGTTGGTTAATCTGATTATTCGACATTCGTCGAAAAGTCATGGTAACACTACCGATTGAAAATTGACTCGTTAATTTAATTTACTATTCAATAGAAACCTAAATAATCAATTTCATAAGATTTCAATTAAACACGAAGTAAACAGTGTAGGTAGTATTAAACAGTGTAGTAATATACATAATTTAAAGACAAAATGCACTATCGGACATTAATGTGCTTTTTTGTACCTTTTTGCTGACGTTGTAAGTGCACATTCGAACACACATTAATTTAATAATAAATCCTTATAAAATAATAACATGCGCTTTATCAAACTTCACTATATATTGCTATTATATTTCTTCTTCTAATTTTTAATATCGAGATGTTTAAGTTCAAAACTCGGAAAGTTCGCCTCTTAGAGTATGTACAAACTAATTCTAAGGTTTGCCCGGTATCGATACATCGTAATAAAATTTTCACGATTCTGTCTAGTTCTTTTATGCAAGCTTCATAGGTTTAATAATATCGTTTTCTCATATTATTACTCGAAGCTTGCCGCGACTGTGCACTCTTTATTTGCTCTAATTTTTAAACCGGCATTTATCATTTTTATATTGCTTAATTAACGTCATCAGCAGGCGGATGTGTTCTGGACAAACGGACCCTGGCGCCCGGCCAGACGTTTGCTAGACTTCCAGAAGCAGATGGGCAAAGCGGCTTCCGGAAATAGCGGTGGGCTAATAGGCCGCGTCCATCCTGTCACCAGATTTTAATCGCACCTTTCAGCGAAAGAAGTCGTAACTTGCGGTGTTCCACAAGGCTCTCCGCGGTGGCTTGACAAGTGAATGCGACTCTTATAATTGATTATTCACTATTATTTTTTACGTTATATATTAATCAAATTCCTCGCTGAGACCAAGCCAAGATGAGACAGTCTTAACTCGAGAATAATAATAACAATTTAAAAATAAATAATTCCTCATTTTTTCACTAGATTTTTTTCTTTTTATCTTACACGTCGTGTTTAAAACTAGGGCTTTCAAGAAATCGTCCCAAAAAATGGTGTTAACGCACATTACGTCAGATCTCTGTTCTACGACGGTAAAAAGACGTACATCGTTCGACGCAGCGGTGACATCTACCGAGCAATTAATGACCATCCGGAGAATCTCGCCAGGTGGCGGTAATAAGCTTAAAGACACCTTTGTATTAAATAACTTCATGGTGTGAAAACTTCCGTCGCACGATGCGCGTGCATTTCGTTGCATGGTATAAATTTCACCTCCAACGCGCGTATTAGTAATTATAACTTCAACAAGACACTGACTGATGGTTAAGTTTGTTCATAGGTCGAGTCAAGTTTACTTCGCTTGCAACAAGCAAAAGTATTGGACATATATTTATATTATTACCTTTCGTATACCAAACCGAAACTACTGTTGTACCTTAGAAACGCGGCACAATGGCCTTTCCACTTGGAAGCGCGGCATACCGAAGGCGTGGACGCTAATCCGTGACAACTGTTTCCTGAAGTTGCACAACGAGATTGATCACGTGGCCAAGCGGCGGCTCGCGAAAGTTGCGCAAGAGCCGGCGGGGAGCGCGCCGACCGGGAAATTGCATTTCACACATCGAAGGTATCACCGCGCGTACTGTACAAAGTATGAACGTAAGATACGCTCGAGTATTTTTTGTACACGAGCGTCAGAGCGAAAATCCGGAATCCGAAAGAGAATCGTAAGGAAATCTCCCGAACTGTAAAAATAGACGATCCATGTTGATCCAATTTTTTCCCTGAGATCAGGACTGTAAATTTCGTGTGCGACGTGAAATCCAGATTCCGAGGTTCGTTTGCTGTTTTAGTTTTCATAAAAGCAGTCTGACCCGACACGGGCAATCTGTTAGGTGTGTACTTTTTTGTTTATAGGTACAGTTTATAAACATATCGTTTATAAGATCCCTGGTACAGAGTCCAATAATTTTGAGAATATTATTGGAATAACATGTTACAAAATACACTTTTGTTAATGAGTAAAAATTGAAGGGACAGAAATGGCCTTGTTTTTTTTTTAAAAATGAGCACTTTGCTGTCCAAAATACAATGCAAATATGATAAATTACCATAAGCCAAAGCAAAACTGATTTTATTTTGTTTTTTACTAGAAGTGTATGGTTCCACTCCTAGTTATTTCCCATACGTAGTACTTTGATTCAGGATAAATTATAGAAGTCTTATAGAGACGAAGCTATTTATATGAGAAAAGTGGATGGAAGTCTCTTATACGATGGCTCAGGGCTTACAATCTGTAGGAGCTGGCTTAAGTGATCACTCTACACAATTCAACGTTCACCAATTCCATCGTATTCACACAAAAACATCCACACATTATCAAATTTTTGAAAGTTCTATAATTTATGTTTCGAATCAATAATATTTAATATATTGCACTGGTCTCTACTAGAGACATCTCTTGTTATTTTTTCTCATTAACAAATTAGTACACATAGATTTCGCAAACTTTAAATAACTTTAAGTTAAAATTTCTCGAAGTATAAGATATTAAGATAAAATACATATTAAGCGAAAAAATATATCTTGAGGTTTAAGATATTAATATTATACAAATAGAGGCTTAATATTCTGGTCTTGTTACTTTTTCAACAATACCTTTAGTTGTTAACCAGCATTCATTCCCTTCTAATTAGTTCATTCTTCACTCTACCGAAAAACCATTTTTCACACTCCTTATGCTGCTACACGGCCGTTCCGGGAATCAAATTGTCGCACCTTGCGTTACCAACTGCAACCAGACAATTATGAGCGATTAAATGACAATAAATATTAGCACGGCCGGTACCAGCTTGTGCATGTTGACTGCACGTTGCACCCACGGCGACGAGTGCACAGTGTGCAGTGCACAGTGCTAGGAGAATACCGGTTTGTTAAACTGGAGCAGATGTGTCGGACAGTGGCGAGCGCCCGGCATTCCTAGAACCGTCGGGCAGAAGCTATCGGATGAGTCAACGAGACTAAACCAGGGCTCGACATTTTTTTTTTTCTTCTTTGGCGTGATTGTAATAATTGATATTTACATATCGGATAAAATTGTATATTAATACAATAATACGATGTCTGGGGAGATGATAAATATAATCGACTAGCGGCGGGCCCCGGCTTCGCACGGGTATTTAACAAAAACTTCAAAAATTATAAATTTTAAAATACATGGAACTTGGGAATGGTATAATTCAAAAAGTAATTTACAGGTACTGATATAGCCTTGAATACGAAGTGATTTATTTGGATAAGGATTAATACCCAGGTACGAATAATCTAGTTATTGTGACATAACTGTAACAGTTAGACATATGGTATTGCAGACTTTTTTGTATATACTGATGTCCTCTATAAAATGTAGTACATCACTTTGCTCTAATGTCAATAATTTCCGCAGCGTACGCGATATAAGGTTTTTTTTGTATTTTTTTCACACGTTGGGTTACATTATCTAAGTTTTCATACGGATACCTAACTTTTTTGAAAATATTCTATCGCCTATGTTCATCAGGGATAATGTAGACGTAGAATTCTAAATGTGAAAAAAAAATTAAAATCGGTCCAGTAGTTTCGGAGCCTATTCAATTCAAACAAACAATCAAATCTTTCCTCTTTATAACATTAGTATAGATAACACTTTAATGTACTTGGTTAAATTATTAATATTTGTTTTTGAATTGATCCGATTGTAACTATTGGTTTATAATAGATAAAATAAGAGATAAATGTGTTCGAATCTACGACTCACGACGATTCGAAGACATTTAACGCCGCAGCATCGAAAAAAATATGTTGCGACGAATCAAAAAACGTGTACATTTTTATCGATTTTCGGCCTAAAACGTTTCTGTATTAAAAAGCTTCGAAAATGTACAACTTTGACAGCCGATAAAAATTATCTAACAAATTTTCGTTTAAAAATTTAATAATTATAGTATAATTTTGAATTTTTAGAAATTTTATTGTTTTTTTCAAATTGGAATAAATACAAATGAGTAATGAGCCCGACGCGTGCATGAGCACAAGACCTGATTCAATGAGAAAGGGAGTATAATAAAAACTTGGTTCTTACGGGTTAGTTTTTTGTTTTGAAAACGAATATCTGACAATTACGTCGTTTTTGCAATAATTAATTTCTTGAATATCACTTTCAATAAACAGTTCTAATTTCTAATTCAATAACCAATCATTCGTCAGCTTTTGAATTGAGCATCTGTATGATTGGCACTCGATTCAAGATGGCCGACAATACATTATTTATATTACTGGGACGCTAATTTCAAGTGAACACATTTTTGACAGTTTAATGGATGCGCGCGCATTTCGTGGCATTCTCGCTAGATGCTGCTTCCCGCTACACGCATTTTCGCTTACTTCCGGTACAATAAAAAAAAATTACCCTAAATACGCCAAAAGAGGATAACTTCAACAAATTGTTTATTGCACGATGCAATAATCAATGGTAGAATCCCACCAGGCCTGTCAGCCCTCGCGATTGGCCATAGACAAAAGCTCGACTGTTATGTTTATTTTTGTCCGATTACAACAACAATTTATAACACATTTGGCACTCAGATTTCAGCTTACCTACGCTGACATTGAATGGCTGTGAAGTTTCAATGTCTACTACGTATTTTGAAACTTTGGCAACCGAGGCTAAACTCGGCGAAGTAGTAAATATCTGCGCACGACGTTGTTACTTCATTCATTTTTTTCCTAACGAATAACAAACTGTCTTGACCTGAAAGTCAATGCGTGGTCGTAAAAAAATAAATGTAAACGATAAATAAATCTAAATAAATGTAAACGACTCTACTTATAATCATATATGTGGGGTATAAAAGCAAGAGCAGAAATAGCTAAAAAATTTTAAAAATATTTTGAGTGCAGTCACCGAAGATTACTGATTTAAAACATACTGAATTCTAGATTTTATGTATCTATCCCTTCCAAAATTATGTTTCCTGTAAATTTATACGCTGTTTCTTATAAAATCTCGAATTCAGTACATTATAAATTAGTAATTCTCGATGACTGCATTTAATTTTTTTTTATATTGCTGCCTTTGCTTTTATACCTCACAATATGTTTTTAAACCGTGTCTACAATAATGCCCCACTAAGCTAAAAGGCAGTAAATTCATACTTTAAAAAAACGTGTTTTTGGATACTTGAGGTCATACCTTTGTTTGTTTCATAGCTTGTTTGCCGTAGTTCCATCAAAATATTAAAATATAAGCATTTTTGATTTGCAGTATTTCCATCTGGGATATGTAACATGTAGCTTATTTGCAGTTTAAAGTATATAAAAATACCTCAAATAATAATAACACAACCTTTTTTAGCTGTATTAATTCAATATCTATTGACTGAGTGAAAAAATATATTAACATTCATTTAAATAAAAAATGCTAGTGGGATAGAATACTTCTGGGAGTCATACAGGGCGTTTCAGAGCTAGTTCACACAACTTTACCGGTAGATTCAGTTATACAGGGCGTATCAGAGCTTGTTCACACAACATTACCGGTAGATTCCTGACTAAATGAATTAAAATGATTTAAAAATATTCAAGCGCCTTCGTTTTAATTTTAATAGTTTTTGTGATAAGCGACTTCAATACTTGCTTCTTTTCAATATTTCTAACCTAATGGACTATCATTAAAGTATCTTATGTCAAAGATTTAAAATTTATTCGCTTGAATATACTTCATATAAAATAATTTAATCTTGCAGAAAATTGAAAAATACTTTTTTGTAAGATTCTTATTATTATTTTTTTTTTTTAAAAATAGAGATGTGATCACGGAATACGTGTCACATCAATATTCTTACTATTTTCAAACTAAGCTAAACGCTTGTGCTATGAAAATAGGACTAACTTGCTAGTCTGAAGTGAGGTTCGAACCCGCAACCTTTGGATCACGAGGCGAGTGTCCTAACCACAAGACCAAAAAGCTACTCATTTTATTTCACTTGTTTTTAGGTGAATATTTTTTATTATTTGATTTAAGTTATTTTCGTGATAGTCAGATGTTTTACTGAAAACAAGTCAGAAATATTAAAAAAAAAAAGGCATCTCCACAACTGTTGATATTAGGACAATGCTGCTTGAACTTTTTCGATTCATATTTTATGCAGAAATCTATCTCCCTTCAGAGTTTAATGCATTAGCTCTGTTACACCCCGTATGTGAGTATTTTAAGAAAAGGATTCGAAAGTGTTGTAACACTGTGTGAAAATGAATTACTTCCGAAACGCCCTGTATTTCGGAAGAACTTTTGTTATATTTTTGGCATCTCAAGTGTCGCGTTCCCGGTTCAAAGAATTTTCACGCTCCAGTTCCTCGCGTGAATGCACAATGTTCAGCTGGGTCGACGCGCATCACTAGTATTCAAATAGGCAGCTAGGGCAAAGTAGGAGCCAGCGACCGCCAGGCTTTCGTCATAGTATCGAACCTGAAATATTTTCTCTACATGCACACTATTGTAGGTAAGAAGGTTTGGATATTGTGACATTTGAATTCGGAGGATTTTGGCAGATTACAGGTACACAAGAATGTGTAATTACAAAAATACGTGTGCGGTCGGGAGACCCCCACCGGGAACAAAGTTCCTTACGCCTTGTCTTCAATTCCGAATGTAATTCCATATGGATATCTAGTTTGTTTATATTTGTATATTTTCCTTACGTTAGGAAACGTTACGTTGAAGTTGATTTTCGATTTTCTCCCTTTTTTTGACGCTGAGCATATGATTTCAGTGTTGTCTCTCTGTAATGTGTGTAAATAGTAAACATTCGAATCTCATTAAACGTATATAAGCAGTAAAAAATACTTGTATCAAAATATATAATTTTATTAACTTTATTTTCTGAATTTTTATTACGCATACTTTTTGCAGTTTCCATTTCTCTAATTTTCATTAAAAAATTGTAATATTGAGACAGTGTAACTCACGTATGATTTAAAACAAAAACAAATAAGTTTTAACAAAATTTCCACGCGTTCATTATTAAGGTTATACAACCTGTCACGCACGATGCTCTTCTACTCGAATCTCGTTACTCGCACGCACACACACACTCGTATATAATAGAAAGAGAGAGGAGAGAAAGAAACTCGCATAGAGGGGGCATAACGCTTTTTCCTTGCGTGACGATTTCCACCAGTCACGTTAAGCCGCGTTAAGGAATTCGTTCCAAAATATGTGGGTCAAAAATGACCCATTGACCTGTTTGTTAAAATATAAATTATTTTTCGGATGTATAGATTCGTGATTAGTCAGACGATAGATCCCACGTTGTGCCAAGGTTATTATTGGTCACTATCGCTTGTGCATCGGAGCCTTGATGATAGTGACGGGGCTAGTGAACCGTGGACGAAGAAATTGTCGGCCGACCTGTTTGTAAAGAACCGTTTCTGAATTTAAACACCGGCCCGTGTTGTTGCTTTTCACTCGAGCAGTTTTGTGTTTGGATTAGATTTTGATTGGTATGCGTGTGAGAACGTCACGTAGGCCGCGACGTATGTGTCCGAGCCTTTTAGAATGCAGAACAATCAAACTCAAAAAGCCAGCACTCTCATCGCATCGAATATATGTTCAATGGCTGGAATCGTGCAGAAAGCTTAAATTGTTTTTCCTTGGATGTTACGTGTAGATTCAAATCCAAATTGCGTATGAAATTGTGAAGATTCGGCCGTATTTCGAAATAAGCAATATCGCTATTCTGGATCTTGACAGTTTTGATGTTTTAAGTTTGGCAGGTTTAAAATGAATGAATTCAATCAATTAGAAAGCTTATTATTCATAACTGTGTATAATTTAACGTTTGTGTACGTTTTAGAACTTTCTGATTGATTGAATTCGTTAATTTCAAACCTGTCAAGCTTAAAACTTCAAAATTGGCGCCATTACAATGTTGTACGATAACTGTGTCAAGATACAGAAAATGCAATATTGCTTATTTCAGAATACTGCCGATTGTGTGTTTTTAATAAATAGCGCATAAGGAGCAAAATTATTTATTTGAACGCATAAGCAAGCAGTGATTTATAAAAAAACATTTTTTCACATTGAAAATTTTTAATTATTCAATAAGTTTGTGTAATGTAATAAGTTAAAAGAAGTTCACTGGATTGTGCTAAGGGAGACAGGCTCATTCGTTAATTCGTTACAGTTAAACTAAATAACAATTTTAATTTCAATTAACGTATAATTTACAAACTTCAATAATTCAAAATATATAAATAAAATATCTCCTTTTGTCTGTATTTAAAATAAAAAAGATTAGAAAATGACATGTAGGAAATATTAAATAATTAAAATCAATTCGGTATACATATAACTTTTTTTTTTACAAAATTGCAAAAAGGCCGGGGAGCCAGCCATTAAACAAATTTTGTAGCCGGTTTTTATTTAAAAATGTTCGAATTTCTTTTGTTCAAATGTTTTTGCAAAAAAAAAATATTTTACACATCAGATAAATATCATCATGATTAACCTGCACCTAGAAGTAGGCAAAGAAACACGTGTTATAAAAGTATGTAGATGTATGTGTCGTAGAATATGTATGTTTTATGTGTGTTCAGAATTGACCTATTTAATGTTCAAAAATTGAATTATGCCATGTTAGAAATAATCTCCTTAAACATAAGAACTATTATAGTTTATTTAATCTCATCACTGTTAATCAAGTGAGCAGTGTCTGTTCAAACAGAGCTATTTTCATTATAAAATTATTTTTAAATGTTAATGCAATTCGTGAATTGCATTAACATCTAAAAATTGTTAATTGTTAAATTGCGAAAACTATCTGTTGAAAAATGGTTATTCCCTTATTTTAAAACAATTTTCAACAGGTTTGGGCGTAGTTTACACAATCATTTTTTTTAAATAAAGTGGAAATAGTTCCATTTCAACATATACTCCTTAAATGTGAGCAGAGTGGAAGGAAAGGACGAAAACCTATCCATGTGTCGGATATTCGGCCGTATTCTGAAAATAACCTATATTGGGTTCTTAATCAGGCGTAGCCTAGTAGAGTGGCATAATCCACAAATCTAACAAAAAAAAATTGTATAAACTTATCTTTTATTTTTATTGTTAAATTATTATTAAGTACTTATATATTGTAAACAAGGTTTTTTTGAAATAAATAATATATTTAGCCCAACATTTAATAGCCGAGAATAAAAAATTTAAAAAATGAGACGTAGTAAAAATAGATGAGACAGCAATAGTAATTATTTCGTCGAAATTTTAGTCGAAACATGACAATTGCGAGGTTGCGTTTGCGATAGGTACTTCGGTAATCCGTTTGAAGCTCTATTTTTATATTTTTATTCTCGTCTATTAAGTGTTGGGATAACAATTTTAAGATCACAATATTGCTATTTTCAATCAAAATACGGCCGATTATCATGATTAAATAGCAGGGGCGTGCAGTGAGAACAAGAAGCGTGACTTTTTCCTTAGCGTGTAATTTGAAAAGAAACCGAAATAAGAGGTATATCACGTAATATTCCTACCACAATAATTCAGATTTTAATATCTCATAATATTCTTTTTTTAATAAAAGTCACGCTTGTTCTCACTGCACGCCCCTGTTAAATAGATACGAAAAATGCCTCCCCTGAATTGTAACCACGTTTGCGCATGCTCGTGCATTAGGAATGTACCCTATTGCGTTTGCATCATAAATGTCCCCCCGCTCCGCCTCGCGCGCTCGCCACTCGGTGCACCACCGGACCGTGCCAGACCGGGCACCGGGCACCGGGGCGAGCGCCGACTGGCGAGGCGCCCCTAGACGCTTACTTTAGAGTAGAGCAGTAGTGCATGTGAATGTTGTGCATCATCACGCTTGTGTTCTTGTTGTGCACGCAGGTCCAGGCGAGCCTCGCAGCAGCTCTCCCGCAGCGACGAGAGCATCTCCCAGCAGCCCTACAGGAGGTAAGTGGCCCTTCCTTCCGTCCCCGTCGACTTCGTTACACATTTCTGCTTAACATTGTTTTTAAAAGTCTTTACAGGGCGGCTCCAAACTTCGATACATATTTTACGCGCATCCGAGATTGAATAATGATGAGGATAACCGCAGTATACCCGGAACAGTAGTTTATCTCCGGCCTATCGGCGAGTTATTAGCCTACTCTTGCGTTGACGCTAGGGTTGTCACTTTATTTTTACTCCCTGTCTTTTAACTCGTAGCGTCTGAGATTCCGACGCATAAGGTAGACACGAAACCCGAAAATGTCTGTAATTAGTATACCTAGTTTCTGCACTTAAATTGCAAGAACGCTGATTAACATCAACGTAGACTTTAAAAAACTCACAGTCTTTGTGATTGTCAACACACCTTTTTAGTAAAGCAGCACAAACATAAAAAAAGGCTTTTTTTTCAGGAAGCGCATTTTTTTTCTAAAGCGGCGGCTGCGAGCGCGAATGGCACCGAAGGCACGGCCCTTACTGCCGCCGCCTTGTGCCCCCATATTCTATGCCAATGTGTGCGTCACAGTGCGTGCGTACACGGCGCCGAGCACGCACGCACACATTCTAATGGGTAGCGGCCAGTTTGTATGAAGACGTATTACTGTTCTTAGTATACTGTGGTGTAACTCCTCTCGAGATAAAAAATGTCTCCATGGAGAGCGTCTTTATACAGGGTGTACCAGAGCTAGCAGCAGAAACTTGATCAGTACATTCCTGACTATGTTATAAGGCTAAAATGTTCAAGCAACCATGACCTAATATCAATAGTTATGGAGATATGCAATATCAAAATTTGCATTTTTTTTTCAATATTTCTGACTTATTTTACGCAAAAAGTTGAACTATCATTACAGTAACTTATATCGATTATGAAAAATTCATTTGCTTCAATATAACTTAAGTAAAATGATAAAAACCTAGAAAAAATTGACTTTTTTCAATTTTTGCAGGGTTTTTATTATTTTATTCAACTTGTATTAAAGCGAATGAATTTTCATAAGATACTGTAATGATAGTTCAACTTTTTACAAAAAATAAGTAAGAAATATTGAAAAAAAATGCAAACTTTGATATTGCATACTCCATAACTATTGATTTGGCCATAGTTGCTAGAACATTTTAGACTCATAACATTGTCAGGAATCTACCTGCCAAGTTTCTGCTGCTAGCTCTGGTACACCCTGTATATTATTATATTCAAAAACACATTCTTATTGTAAGTTGCAGTTTTTTCAGAAAAAAGTTCTGTGAAATTTAAAACCAAATTAATTAGTCAATCAGAAGGCACACAGAACAATCAAATCCACGAAAATCCACTGGCGTCCTCTAGCGGTAGAAACACAAAGTAATTTGTGCCTACCGTACCAGAAAAGTGGATTACTCTAAAAATGGATGGTAAATCAATTAATAAAATGAGTTAATCAATTAATAGAATGAGACTTGCAGATAAGGTCGATATAGTACGGAAATATACAAGGCCGCTATAGCGTAATTGGAGAACGCGCCTTCCCCGGAAAGGAGATCCGTGGTTCGAATCCCGGTAGCGGCTAAATATTTTTTCGTGGATTTGATTTGTCTGTATGTCTTCTAATTGATTAATTAATTTGGTCTTTATATTACTTTACAAAATACATTTACATTGTATCCATACACGATACACAATATACAAATTACACATACATGCATGATACGACGTGGGGTATGAAAGCAAAGGCATCAATACCCAAAAATTAAAAAAATGTTTCGAATGCATTCGTCAAAGATTACTAATTAAAAATGTATTGAATTCTAGATTTCATATATATTTCCCTTCTGGAATCATATTTACTATAAATTTATAGACACCAGCTGTTCAAACCCGGCGTTGCACGGGTTAAGGATTAAGTTTAAAATAAATTTGTGAGGGTAAAGAAAGGTTCGATTCAAACGGTATAGATTTGCATCGAATATATATCAGCGGATGGGAAGGGTTAAAAGAATAGGGGGGAAATGAACCATATGTTACCCGCCGAGGCTTTAAGAATAAGTTTCCAAATTTTGAGTCCCATCGGTACGGTCGAAAGGTACAGATTTACCTAAAAGTATATCAATGGAGGGGAAGGGTTAAAAGAATAGCTGGAAAATGGTCATGCCCACTGGGCTACGAGAGCCGCCAGTTAATATGTAAACCATGAGCATGCACGGTACGATGTCAGTTACAATTTAAAATTATCGCGTTTTCACTTGGATACAATTAGTAAGTTTTTTTTTGTCGCATAATTTTATCGTTTTGTCGTCAATATTTAATTTTTTGTGGGTTTTATAAAGAAGACTTCCCCTCTTAATTATAGTACACGTGCATATATGAGAGGTAGTGGTGTGTTTTTTATACACGCATACAATCAAGTATAAATTTACGGTTTTTCCCCTTTTAAATTATGATTACTATTCTGGTCCCTGGACTGTGACGCTCAACTAATTGTTTTCGCGATTTATCAGTGCGATTCGCAAATGACTATGACAGTCATCTTTTAGAAAAAAATATTCTAGAAGACATACCAAGACTACCACTTAAAAAAAAGCAAAAAAAAAGATTTGATCGCAACGGATCGCCATGAACATCAACACTGAAAGTGAACCGATATAAAAATATATCAAACGTGTTTAGACAGAGAAAAACAGAACTACAAATAAGAATAATTAAAACTATAACAAGTAAAAAGCAAAAAGAAGAAAGAAGTAAGTACCAACCTGACAACCTATGCACAGTGTGTAAAATCTTACCGGTATAGAAACAACTTCGTTACTAATTGACACTGAAGAATGCGCGATGGACGAATCTCAAACACCAATACAAAAAAATTACACGACACGACAAATAACGAATAAAAAACTAGAAATAAAAAAACAAATGAGACAGGACCAAAAAATACTTACTTACTTACTTACTTACCATCACGCCGTTTCCCCGAGGGGGTAGGCAGAGAGGATAGAGCGCCATACTCTTCTGTCCTGACATACAACTTTCGCTTCGTCTACATTCATACATCTTCGCATGCAAGCTCGACGGTTGTTCAGACTTCTAACAGGACCATCTTCCAGTAACTGGTTAATCTGGTCATGCCACGTCTTCCGTGGTCGCCCTCTTTTTCTGGCGCCGTCAACACTTGCATCATATATCTTTCTTACCATTCTTTCCTCATTCATTCGCTCAACATGCCCAAACCACCTGAGCGACCCTATTTTTATTCTCTGTATTATGCTACGATCAGCTTTACATTCATTCCTAATATCTTCATTCTTTACTCTATCATACATACGTAATTCCAAAACTAGCCAATAAACTCCAGGACAGACTAAAAAAAAACCGGACAAAAAAATATAGATGAATGATTAAAGAAGTACTTCAAAGAGATGCGAAAAATGATGAAAACTCAATTTTTATCTCAAAATTGTCATTATCGTTCTACAAGGATTATTAACTAATGTAGTCGTAAAATATAGTGTATTGTATTCTTTCTTACAAACTGTACATGGGCCATTCTCTTTTTTATCGTCTTGTGTGGTACAAAATCCTAACTGTGGTATAATCACTTCCTGAGTATGATAAGTTTTCTTTGAAATAAGGAAGAAATTGAATACCCGATCTTGTTCAGTAATTATCACTTTATTTATAAACAATCCTCTGCGTGCGACCGTCAGTGCCCGAATGGCGTCGCCCGTTTCCCCCGCTTCCTACCGCATGCATTCATCTCTTTCACACTATCACTACGCACTCCTCATACACCACTCTATCACACTAACAATAGTAAACAACTCTGTCACAACGTAAATGTTTTTCTTAGTATTTATTAAATACAATTTAAACCTCATTTCTTTACAGTTTCTAAAAGTTTTGAGATGGTATTATTATGAGTTGGTATCATCAAACCTATATTATTAAACAAAACAAAAATTAACATTTTTAAATACCACATGTCACGAAAATGGACAGGGATAGTTTAACTACAACAAAAAAGAGAATGACCCACATACAGTTTTGCAAGATGTCTGTAAATGTATAATGTAGATTGTGATTAATGAAATATAAAAAAATAATACTTAGAAAGATTCATATTATCCGGAAGCTCGTTAGACGTAAAAACCTGATTAATAATGGAAAAATAAAATTATAACTTAAAAAACAACCCTCAAATCCCATATTAACGAAAGCCCGCATTTTTTAAAGTAAACTTCTTTAGGCACGCGACGGTAAATTCAAACTCTTAAAGGTCGGCATCACATAGTCCGCGTTACATATTCAGCACACCGTCACTTTGTACACGATCATATATGTTTCAAGTCCCTTCAGCATTGTTGCGGTGATTGTCCATGATTCATTTCCATATAAAAATACAGAGAATACACAGCATCGCATCATTCTCATTCGAATCTGTGGCTATAATATCAGGGGTATCTCGTATAAGTACATATTTCTTTTACATGATTAGATGAGAACCACAGTTGTAGGAGATGCAACACTAGGTAAAATGAATCCTGCTACCGAGCTCATGCGACGGTACCTACATACCGAGTATACACGGTGACGCCATAGTTTCTCCCCACAAATCATCCCCTAGATTGCTTCAACGCGAATTTTATCCAATTTTCTATCATTTCTCCCCTTCTGTCATCTTTCTCCGGCTTAATTATTTCCCCCGCCCCGCCACCCGCCACCCGCCGCCTGACACGTTGATGGATGGATCATTCTGCAATTTGTTACCCAACTCCGTGTACAGGGCGGCGCTTAAGTCTTTATTGAGCTGTGTCTTTTAAGTTGTGAACTAAATACCCGTTCGGTTTTCACGAGGGAAAATATTGTATAGCGAGTTTAGTTTTTGGTCAAGTCATCGTGGCAAGTCGTCATAGGGGTTGTCGTCTAGGAAGTCTAGGTGGTGTGCGTTGAATAACTTTTTATTATTGCCACGATACTCTAGAAATATCAATACACGTAATGGAAGATTTCTCAGCACATTTGGACATTTTACAGTTAATTGGAAATCACTAGAAGGGTCTAAAATAAATAACTAGATTCGCGAAACGTCTGGAAACCCGATAATTTATATAAACGCGACGGCGCCGTTGAGTTTGTTCAACGTTTATTTAAGTTGTCAAATGAACGGTTTGTTGTGACGTTTTGGCGAAACCACAGATCAAGCGAAACCAGAAGCCAAGCGGTGATTCAGTGCGACCAGCGATAGTAAATTACTAGAGTACCCACCGAGCGTGCAATAGTAAATGAAGTGTTCAAGGTGCGAATTCAATGTGCGAATATTCTCGAAAAAGTATAAAGTATGATTGTTTCATTGAGCTACCACTGCCACGGTCCCAGGATAATATTTTGTTGCTTTGTTAGGTACAGGTTTGGCCCCGTGATCTTAGTTTAATGATAATATTTATGTTCAATATAAACGAAAACTAATTTAACAGCGATCTTTCCAGTACTGTATATTTTGAATTATGATAAATAATTTTAAATTTATTAGTTTTACATACCCTGGACGGATATGGTCAGCAACACAAGAGTTCTTCAAAGAGATAGAGTGAATAGAGAGTTGCTGACAAATATCAAAATCCGAAAGGTATCGTATTTGGGTCATGTGCTCAGAGGAGAAATTGAATATGAATTGCTCCACCTGATTCTTATGGGCAAGATAGAGGGTCGTAGAGGTGTTGGAAGGAGACAAATTTCCTGGCTCCGCAATATACGCGACTGGACGGGCATAAGAAGTGTTGGAGAGCTGTTTCGTGCTGCCCAGGACAGGGACGCTTTCTCTCGGGTGATAGTCAACGTTGGGGGGACCTGACATGACACCAAAAGAAGAAGAAGTTTTACATAAGTGAAAGGTTCTATCTAAAAAATGTTTAACTTATGTACTATTTCGATATAAATTAATAATAAACACGTACATTATCGTAAAAAAGCGCGGTAAGATGAAGTAGAATTTCAAGTCCCACCTTAAATCCTTTCATTTTGCGAATTTAAACCGCTCGTGCGACTCTCAACATCCTGTACATGGTCGCCGACGCGTGGAAAAGCGAATTCAATTTTGTATGAAAATGCAGTGGTTCATTTTCACACGCCTTTATCGTGACGTAGAAATTACTCCCAAGAAATTTAAAATAGAATTTATTACAGAACGGTTAGAGAAACGGCTAGGGAACGAAGGAACCATTACATAAGAAATAACATACAATCAATCAACCCCACGGCCGTAATATATTTTTAAAGTTTCTTGGCGGTATTATCGCCCCGTCATTTATTGCGGCCGCCAATTTAGAAACAAACTTAACCGTTACACAAAAAGTTATCTCGAAATATAAACTATACCTTATAAGGGGGCGGGTTATTTTTCGGTTGGTACTGATTACATCTTTATATTTATTTTATTATACCTCGATAGTCAAAGGGCGTAACGCTTGGAAGTTTTCGAATTGTTTTGTAAGAATTTCGTGGCCCACATTTACAGGCCGATGTGTGATAACGATTAAAGAACGAGGAAGGGAAATGGCAGCCCTCAAAGAACTTGACCCTTCGGGAACGGAAACATTCTAGATATTCTGAGGAAAATCAACATTTAGATATCTCATTATCAATAGTGACATCTGTACTGGATTGTGGGAATGAAAAAGCTTTCGACTGCAGGTGGCGGTAGTGAAAATACAACTCACACACGAAACAAGTTACGCAAGCTAAACAAATATAGATGGGGCAGTCTATCATTGATGGAATTGGTGAACGCTACATTATGTGAAGCAGTAGAAGTAAAATACAAATATCATAATATTCCATTACAATTAATTAACACAGTATTTATATTTTAACAAACCGTAAATATTCTCTCAGATAAATATTTAATTTCTATTTTTTCCAAAATATATATTCACGAAAAAGTCGTGCTTTAATGTTCTCACTGCACGCGCCTGGTGTAAGTGATCGCTTAAGCCAGCCGTTCAAAAGGTCCTAAGCCGTTTGAACACCCAAAAAGACGTCCATACCTACTTTCCCATATAAAAATATACATAGCTTCGTCTCTATGAGACGTTTATAATATATCTTGATCAAAGGTGAAACAAAAAGAAAACAAGGAGACTGTAGGGGACAGGACATGTAGTGAGAGCAGATAGTCCCATAACACGCGCAAAGCCCTACAGGATTAGGATCAAGGGCAAGAAGGGCACAAGTGGATAGGATCAAGTCAAGCCTGAAGAGGTAGGGGAGAGCCCAAAAGACTAGACTACAACAACAGTGTCGAGACTTCCGAGACCCACGAGGATGCTTAAGAAGAGGAAAATTTATTTTTTTGAATTTAAATTAAGATTTTCCCATATTTATTCATCAATTAGAAAGACGTGCAGAAAAATCAAATCGACGAAAACATATTTTGGCTGCTACGGGGACTCGAACCCAGATCTCCTATCATTCCGGGAATGTATGTTACCATTACACCGCATCAACCTGGTACCTTTTAATTATACATAAATAGATCACTTGTCTAAGACCACTAATGAGTTTAAGACTACACGACTAGTTTCGACAACTACCGATGTTGTCATCAACGGGTGATGATATAAACTATAAAGTTTATATCATCAAGTTTATATCGACTGTAAAGTTTATATCATCACCCGTTGATGACAACATCGGTAGTTGTCGAAACTATTCGTGTAGTCTTAAACTCATTAGTGGTCTTAGACAAGTGATCTATTTATATATATTTATAATGTCATTCCACAAAGTTAACGCCAATTCAATAAATAATATAACTGGTACCTTTTTGTCAATATATCGACCCTATCTATAAGTCTCATTTATTAATTTATTTAATACATATTATCCATTTTAAGCAATCCAATTTCTAATGCGGTAGTCACAAATTACTTTGTGTATCTGCCGCTAAAGGATGCCAGAATTAACTGATTAATTTTTTTTATACCTATACATTACATGAAAGAGCACATTCTTACTGTGAAGTTGCAATTTTTTCAAAACAAATTTCGGAGAAATTTAATAAAGTTTTATTGTTGCTAATAAAATAATTCGTTCAACAGCCGAACAAGCGCTAGAAGAGAAAATGTATTAAAGTGGACCCAAGTACACTTTGGTACCACATTGAACTGCATACAATGAAGTTACTGCAATTTTACCGGAAATTGCTAAGAGAAGTGAAAATAATCGCTGCTCCGGTTTCTTTTTGAAGTGAATACCAAGAATACTTTGGTACCATATTCAACTGCATACAATGAAGTATTACAGCAATTTTACCGAAAAATCGCTAAGAGAATAGAAAGTAATCACTATTCCAAGATATTTTAAAGCGAAACCCAAGTATTCTTTGATACCTTATAGTTAGGGAATGCAATCCCGATCCCGCGAGATCTCGAGGCATTTTACGAGATCAATCGCGAACCGAAAAATCGGAGGAGATTATCGGGAATGATCAGCATTTTTTATGTTTTGCATGTTTAATTTTATACGCCTATAGTACTTAAAACTTATGTTCATGTCACATTCAAATAATGAAAATAGCTTTGAATAATATTTGCTGTATTTTATCAACCTAACAGTAGAAACTACCAGTTAGTAATCTTTACTCTACTACATTGACTGATTGATGCTTGGAAAAACGCTTACAAAATCGTTAATGCAATGATTAATAATGAATATTTTATTAAAATTGCTGATATAAAAATGCAAGGCATTGTCGTTAATTGCTATTCAGTTCTATAAACAAACAAAAAAACACGAAAGTATTGGAGATTGGATATTTTAATCTCGAGGGATTCCGAAAGGGCAATCCCGACTCTGGATTGCATTCCCTACATACAGTATACAAAGAAGTATTACTGCTGGATCACTTTACAAAATGTAACGTTCACGATTCCACCCTTGATCGACCGCAAATCTATCAAAATTGTAAAGTTTTGTGTATGGTTTTTACCTATACACCTCGTTTACTTTATTCAATACAACTACACTATCGATGAGGTCTACGGTTGAAGTTCATCATTTCAATGAATTAATATATAGATTTGGCACAGTGTAACATGCCCAAAGAGAAGCTGAAAATCGGCACATGGAATGTTACGAATTTAATGGGGAAGATGTGTATGAAAACGGAATGGGTCTCATGTGGAAGCAGTGCAAGACAGGGTAATATGGAAGCATCTTGTCGAGTTTTCGGGTCCCCGACCCTACTAAGACAAGGGGATGAAGATGATGATGATGATGGTAATATATAGGTGTCGCCGCTGGTAATGAGACTTATACATTTTTTTACACATGGTATTGCAAGCCAATACTTAACCACAACACCAACACTCACAACAGCACATCAGCCCTGATGATGGATCCTACGATTGGATCCCAAATGTCGGCCGGAAAGGTCGTAAAAACACGGCGTAATGCCCCGGAAGACGCAAACCAGAAGATTCTGAATGGCCGTGAAAACCTTAGAACATTCTTTGACTTCTATATTTTTCGAGTAGAGTATGGACCAATCAATATTCTGTTAACGTACCTCTATGACGTTCATCCGAATTATTAACGTACACACTGGAATATGCCTGAAAATTATTTCTACAATCTACATATAGTTTATCTTAATTAATGATGATTCCTCCCGGGACAGAATCCAGTAATTGTGTTATTTAAAATTCAAAAAGTATTCCAAAAATAAAGTAGCTAATTATTCATTTCCGTGTGACGTAATATAAAATATTCAGCGCGCTGCAGAAAAATGACCGCAGGAGTCGAGATGCTCGCGTTAGTTCCTAATCAATCTTCCCCTGAGAGGGGCGGTAAGGTGAGGAGAGGTGGCAGCGCCGCTCAATGGGGATGAAAATTTAATAACGACTTGGACGTGTACACAGTTGGGATGAGAAAACTTTTACTCCCTCCACGGAAGTCGGCGGGAGAGTGTCCTATACAACCGGTAATGTGATTGTTCGTGTTTATAAATATGTCTATGATCGATACCGCCTTCGTTCTGTCAGACTGAAACGAGAACTTCAGAAAAAAATAATCTTATAAAGATTATCCCCCCATGTTAACATTTTAATGATAAATTCGTAATGTAACACGATCTCCCGATCTGCTGCTATTTATTTATGCCCCTATGGGCTTTTACAAAATATAAAATAAAAAAGTAACCCATAAAAACCAAGTTTTTATTACACTCCCTTTCTTTGTAAAATGTAGCAACAATTAAAGACGAATTAAAACATATAACGTAACACTTAACTTACAGTAATTTAATATATTTCTAAAATGTCAGATGTTTTGAGCTTTGATAAGACACTTCATGCTTTGAAGATTAAATTCTAAAAACATTTGTCAGTCAATTTTGATTTTCGACATTCGTAGTGAAGTGCCTATTATGCATACCGACGGAGTAATTCAAATTTAGAAAATATTCCGCGACGTTATCGGGCCACCGTAATCAAACTTTTCTAATGATTCCAATTTGAAAACACCAATAAAATTTCTAAAAATCCGAAATTATACTATAATTATTAATTTTTTTAACGAAAATTTGATAGATCTTCTTGATCGTCGCCAAGAGTCTACTTGCCAAGTTTCAGCTCAATTGGATCACGGCAAAAGGGTCAAAAATCGATCCAAAATTTTTGTTGATGGCAAGCAAGCAGACGCCACGAGTTAATATAAAGGGAGTAAAAATAATATAAGACAGATATACAGTTAAAAGATTCAAGTAACATATAAAAGATTTGTCTAAATTCCGTGTTCAAGTTCTTTCATTCTAAGTTCCGTTATTCATTCAGACTTAGGCCCGGTTGTTACAAGTTCGATCAAAGTAAGCGGTCGAATAAAGCATAGATTTTTACGAAAATGGATCGTCTGATTGGTGGAGAACGTAAAAATCTATGCTTTAAAAGAACGCTTACTTTAATCCAACTTGAAACAACCGGCCCTTAAAACGTCAACATTGTCTGGACTACGAGTGAAAAGCGTTAGTTCTTTCATCATGAGACATCCAGAAAAATGTCAGGTCCTTCAAAATTGCGAGCAGAAGAGGCCCGAGAAGACGAACGATACAGTGGCTTAAATATTTAAGGCAACGGTTACGGAGGTCAATACTAGAAATAAAATATCGATCGCCAAGATGCATTCGCAGAAGTAAATTATGATGTTTAATTAATGTTCGACACAGACCATGAACCACAGACCACAGATAAATTACAATTAATAAATCACTTTGTATAACGGTGGATGTTTTGCGGTTGGGTCTTGTGTGCATTTTTCCCCGGTGGACCCGAATTGATTCTCATTTATTGTAGAGTTGGCTTTAGTGATTCAATTTAGTATCTTTTTGGCTGCTTATTCAAAAATTTAGATAAATAGTTAGGTAATATAATTCTCGTTGTTTGTTAAATTAGATTACACTATCAGTATGATTGTGAGTGATTATCCCTCACCACACGCAAGAATCTTAATTCTTTTTGGTGAGGTATAATTACTATTAGGGTCATGTATCGGACAGGTAGATTACATGGCCTCTGCCATGGCCACAGCGGAGATGATAACATATGATAACATGAGATGATAAAAAAATAAATTATTGTTATCATTGTTATAAAAGAAATCATATGTATTATCTATTAAATAAATATAAAAAATAAAAAATGACAACGTTCAGTACATTCAGCCAGTAAACCAACAAGTTTAGAAACATTGGAAAAAATTAATATACCTATTTAAAAATGGAAATTTACACGTAGATATTTCATACTTTTCTCTCATTCGTTAACGATATTTCCATCCCGGAAACGACGCCGACGGGTGGATTGATTGCATAATTTTCCAATAAACGCAAAAAATATTTGAATAAAATATCGATTATCGCAACACGTGCCCGTTACGACCGCGACCATTTTAATTCAAATCGTTGTTATTAAGATAGATGTGCATAATATTATCGAAGCAATTTTATGATAAACCAGTGTAAATACTGTAATATATTCAGATTGAACTTAAGGGCTTTGAAAATAGTGATAATAACAAAGCTGAAAGTTGGTTAGTGAAGATTACTACAAATATTTAGTAATCTATCAAAAATCACGGAACATTGGTTTGCGTTTTTGCTAAGCACTAGTTTATATTTATAATATCTTTTGGGCGGTTCACGGAGAAGCGACCGTAGCAACACGCGTAGAGCGGACAAGCCCTATCGTTTAATTTGTTTTTTTAGCCGTGAATTCGAACGAAATTATGGACGTTACGCGAAGTTACGTGGACAGACAACGAAATTTTTATGTTTGATGGTGGACTCGAGGTTTTTTATTTACCCCTTCCCCTGCGGGGAAAACTAAAATCTTATAAATAAGTCGATTATGTGTGGTGTACCCACAGTTTGATAACGGGCCAGAGGCCGAAACAGCTATCATATTTAAAATAACGCTTTACGCCAACTTGCAGAACTTAATAATTTCGTATATTTAAATTTAATTTATTATAAACATACGTGTAGTTCTACAAACTAAACACAATAACCATAATATACAACTTTTAAAATTTGATATATATGTGGTGAACGTTACATTGTCTAAAGTGATCGTTTGAGCCAGCCAATGACAGGCCGTAAGTCCTGCAAACACTCGAAAGACTCCCATACCTACTCACCCACATAAAATAGCTTCGTCTATAATATATCCCTACCTGAAGGGGGATGTGGCCGTGACTGGATGTGCCAGCCGGTGATTGATTACAGCCAGCCCGGGCGGCTCATTATTATTTGTTCCTCCCCTAGCTCCCCTCCCCCGGCTGCACTTCGACAATATCAATTAAAACCTTTGAAATATTCCGAGTCAATTATGCTCATCACGCCGGTCGACAGTTTTCTTTTTTCGTTTCCTGCGGAAATTTTGCCTGAACTTTATTATAACTAATTAAGGATAAATTATAGAAGTCTCACGGAGACGAAGCTAATTTATATATGAGGAAAGTGGATAGAAGTCTCTTGTATAATGGCACAGGACTTACACTTGTACGAGCTGGCTTAAGTGATCGTTCTACACAATGCAGCGTTCATCATATCCATCGTAAGAACATCCACGCATTATCAAATTTTGGAAAGTTCTATAAATATGTTCGAAATCAAGAATCACTATGATTTCTGCTAAAATATATATTTTGTTTTTTTTTCTCATTAACAAGTTAGTATACATAGCTTTCGTAACTGGTAATTAATTAAACTTCTATATTTTATTTTTTAAAGTGGATTTTTTTTAGCAATATTCCTTTTAACGTACCTATATACCTATGATATTCTTTCGAATTATGAAATATACCTACTAGAATACGCCTTAAAATAAATATTTTGAATTTTTAACTCCTATCATGCGCCAGCATATATTATAACTGATTCATCTACCATTTTTCAGAGAAAATGGCGAAACGTATTGGGTGTTAACCTTTTGCACTCCGTGCAAAATAATCGCCATTGCAAATTCCTCTGTAACTCCGTTGGCGAATATATGTCGACGCAAACAATAGATGTAGTTTTTTCTCAAAAAAAGTGTCGCAGTATTCATTGGTTCTACACATTTATTGCTGCTATTCGGATGCATACATTCTTAAATATTTTATTATTATTATTTATTCAATATAACATACCCACAGTTTATTACATTTTATTTTATTCTAATCTATTAAAACTAGAATTAATACACAAATGTTATTCGCTGTACCTCTTCAAAAAAGACTAAATCCTGTGCTTGGAGAGAGACATTTATCATGCAGTTTCAATTGCGCGTAAAATAAACCAGTTTATATTTTTGTGACGTAATAAAATTGATAGAAATTTCGAACTGAGTGAGAGTGAATTTGTTTTCAGTTGGAGTGATGTTTGGCAAGATGAATTTATTTTTAATATAGGTACCAAAAATTGTCTAGAGTGCTAAGAATTAACATAAGTTGTGTCAGTTTACTTCCAAACAAAGAGGACACACCTAAAAAACATAAAACAAATTAGTCAATAACAGTAATATCCTTCATTATTTATAACTTCTTGCCAACATTTTTAGATGCCTCTGCTACAAAAATCATCCGGCCTTAACTCGAAGAATTCGTCATTCGAACAAAAGAACGTATCGGAAGTGCTCACTTTTGTCCACTTCACATTCCATTTTGTAGACCTGTAATTAAATAAAATTATAAATGTAAAGGCAATCTCTCATAGAGCAGAAAATTTACCAATTTATTTTACTTTTAGCGCGTATTTTAAAATTTATTAATAAACGAAAAGTAACTAAGTACTCATGCTAATATCTAATATTTTTCCTTCTTAAATAATGCGATGCGAACGTATGGAAGTGCGTTGTGATCAGAAAGATTAGAAATACTTAATGATCAACCGGCTTGAACTTTACTAAACTTGGTTCAACAATGAGAAATGAGTAGAACCAAAATTCAAAATCGAAATGTAGCGCAGATAAAAATTTATTTTACCTATAGCGCAGATAAAAAGTTTTCACGGCTATAGGATACAAATAAGTCGGAAAGTTAGCTTGATAGCGCAATGTCCTACTTCGCGGTGTAGGTACTGCGTGCGCCGCTGTGTCGTTACGACAATAATATTTAATAATATATTTACATTGATCATTCAATTAATATTAAATATTGAAGATGACTGATAATTAGTAAATAATGCTAGTCTGGCTGCAATATGTGAAGTACTTTTGTGAGGACAATAGCTTACAAAACATTTTAAACAAAAAATTCACTCGTTACGGCGTAGTACATCGCCGTCGTCGCTAGATGTCACCCTGGGTCCGCTTCACCGTAAATCTTTGCGATTGACGCCATTATTGTCAATATTTTACATTATTGTGCGGAAATGTTAATATATAATATATAGCCATTATATCTTTAGGCCCTCATATTTGATGACTAGCATAGAATGTTCAGGATCTCTCCTTTTAATTTGTTCTATTAAAAATTTGAGAAAACAATATTTCAGTAATCTAACTGTCAGTCTACTCCCTTTTACTCATATACATACACAGTACACAGACACACCTATCAGTGATGCACGACATACCCTGTACAAAATATCTGGAATACAAAATGCAAGATACTTTAAAACCAAGTATTTCAAATACGAGATACAAATATAACTTTCTGGAATGGTATCTAAAATACTAGATACAAAATACGTATCTTCTAAATACTTTTTAAATATAAAATCCTTTTGTAAGAAAACATGTTTTATTGAATGTAAGTTTATTTTTTTCGTGAATTATTTACGAATAAATCGCGTTTGATCGCGCAAATAAAATATTATATTTTTAAGATTTTAATTAAGACTTAAAGTAAAACCAGTTCTTCAAACATTTTGTCGCTCATTTTTCTTTGATGAGGTCTCATTATAGGTACATCATTGGAAAAAAGTATCTTAGCAATCTTAGTATTTACCAAATACTAAGATACCAAAAGAATGTATCAAGATACAAGACGAATATTCAAAAAAGTATTTGAGATACAAGATGAAAATACGTATTTTGCATCTTTTATCTGTATTTCAAATACTTGTATCTTAGATAAGTCACATCTCTGACACCTATACACACAGTCTCATTGGATAAAGCAACTCGTAATATACAGTGCCATGTACTATATTTATTTATTTTAGTCTCAATACGTTCGTAAATTATAAATATGCACGCGTGATTCAGATAAAATTCTTAATTTTTAACGATTGGTGTAAAGTAAATATTACTCTCGGCACTTTGTATAAACACCTGATCTATAAACTATTGTGTAAACACACGGTCTGCGAAATGTTGCATAAACATTATGATGCTCATAAAACGCTCCGCTAGCTACGTTCAAAAAAACACATTTTACTTCACATTCGCGAGGATTGAACAATTGAACGACAAATAACCGTCGGACGGGGAAAATCAATTTCATGGCCTCCCCGATCACGTGATATCATATTTCACGAGATTGTCTATGCGAGATTCCTGAAAAACTTATTCTGAAAAAGACGTCCACAATCCAGAAAATAATGATTGATAAACAGAATGTTGAATTTGATATTCAAGGCTATTCACAACATGGCCCCTCAATACATTACAATGGCATTCCATTTGCTGCAAACAACATACAACTAACTCTTCGCTCAGCATCAACATCTAATACAAATAGGTTATTTGAAGTAAATCGCGTCCACAAACCCAATTTCGGTGACTGTGCTTTCGCGGTGGCTGGACCAAATTTCTGGAATAAACTACCAAATAAACTGAAACAAACAAACAGCTTACCACAGTTCAAAAAACAACTAAAGACACATTTGTTTAGACAATCATTTTTCCCGCTCCTAGTATGCACTCCGCGAAAATACATTTCTATCACTCTCAACTATTATAGTTTTAAATGTTACCTAATTCCATTTTTTGCATGTCATCTAGTGAATAAGTATGTAATAGTAAATACCTAAGTGTTTTTAGTCAGTAAGTTTTAGTTTTAGTTAGTGTTTTGTGTGAAGCGCCCTTGAGGTGAGTACTCACGAAAACAGCGCTATGCAAATGATTCAAATATTATTATTATTAGTATCGGAAATTTCGGTCAGAAATGACGTACACACGCGGTAGAATAACTCAGAAAATTCTGAACAGTCATAAAAACTTGAGAACACCTAAGTCTCAGTTACCGATCATCGTTACATTCGAATGTCAAATACACCAGTCAATACCACTCGTATTAATGGATTAGCACATCACAACCGGAACTCAAGCCCGGTTAATAGAGATGATGATCTCAAATTAAAAACATCTTGGCGCATATCGGGCGCTTCAAAGTTGATCTTGTCGCAGATTCCACAGAGATAGTGATCAGACAATAGATGAAACATATACACAACACACGATTCCGACACGGTATTGCCACGTAACAAAGAAACACCGAGCTTTCGACACGGTATTGCTAGCCAATACTTAACACAACATTGACAACGTTCTCATCCTGCTTCCGATACGGTATTGCTAGCCAATGCTTAACATAACACTGACAACGTTCTCACCCTGCTTTCGACACGGTATTGCAAGCCTTTATTTTATTTTTATTTACAGTTACACAAATACAATTACAAATACTTAACCACACCAACAACACATAAGCCCTGATAATGGACCTTGCAATGGGATCCGAAACATCGGCCAGAAAGGTCGTAAAAACACGGAACAATACCCCAGAAGACACAAACCTGAAGATTCTGAGTGGCTTTGAAGACCTAAAAACATTCTTACGTTAATACTGATTTACCAATTGTTCCACTGTACTACCCTTATTTTTTAAACAATGTTAACAATATTTTATATGTCCATTGCCTCTTGCGGAATGTCATGAAATTAATGTTTATTTTTTCTGTAATTTCAGGTCTAAGAGCAGATCAGTCGATCATGGCCTGGCTGCCCCCTTCGACCTCGACACCCTCCGCTCTAAAGTCGAGGGCAGATTCGACTCTGTACAGAAGGGTGAGTTCCACTTTATGTTTTTTTTACAAGTTCACTTAAATCTTCTAATCAATACGTGACCCACCTCCCGAACAATCGAGATAGCAATGTTGCTTAGTTCAGAATACGGCCAAATATCGCTCTGAAATTGGGCAGGGAGACTAGATGACAATACAATAATCATTCTTTGGTTTTGAAAAGTCAGTCTATTTATTCAAAAAAATATATTTAAAATACCGACGCGTTATTTTACCGGATCGTCATTTTGTAGTATTTTAAAAGTGACGTTTGAGTTTTGAGGTTAATGGCATTCGGAAAAAAAACACATCTCCGACGCAATTCGAATTGATTTCAAGATTTAACTTGATGAAAATTAAAAAACTAACCCATAAAAACCAAGTTTTTATTATACTCCCTTTCTCATTAACTAGTGGAAAGAGGTTTGGCACTTAACCTACGCGTTGGGCTCGAGTCGGGCGATGCTACTAAAGGGAGTAAAAATTTCGAAAAATCCAAAATTACACTATAATTATTAATTTTTTTAAACGAAAATTTGTCAGATCATTTTTATCATTGCCACGAGTCTGTCTGCAAAGTTTCAGCTCGATTGGATCACGTGAAAAGGGTTAAAAATCGATCCAAAGTTTTTTCGATAGACAAGCAAGCAAGCAAGCAGACGCTACAAGTTACAAGAAAGGCAGTAAAAGTTGAAAATAATATTGTTTTAAAATAAAACTTTCGTAAATGAAATAGATTTTTTTTAAAGCCGCAGAACTGAAAGAGATTACTATATTCCGATATGTCAACAAAATCAAAAGCAAAGTCAGTCTGTACAGATGAAATTCATTTAGTATTTTATTACGTATAGAGAGCCTACGTTTACAATTATTATTAATATTTGCTATCTGCAATTTTCTGTTGGGTAAGCTTCATTGCGAGTGTTAGGTACACACTTTTAATCCTTTTATTAAATGTGTTATTTAGAATCTATCAGTCACTCATTACCATATCAATTCTACGTAATACGGAAACCCCAGTGGATTTGCAATTTTATCTCCAAATCCACGAAATTTATCAATATCTACCATTGAAACTGTATAATGTATATACATATATATATTTTTTTAATGTATATGCATATATACAGGGTGTCTCATAGCTAGTAACAAAAACTTTACACGTGGTTTCCTGTTTTGATAATGAGTCGAAAATGTTCAAGCAACCATGACCTAATAGTTATGGAGATATACAATATCAGTTTGAATTTTTTTTTCAATATTTATTTTGTAACTTATATCGATTACGAAAAATTCATTCGCTTTAAGTCGAATAAAATGATAAAAACCTCGCAAAAATTAAAAAAAAAAAATTTTAGAATGTTTTTATCATTTTATTTCAGTTGTATTGCAGCGAATGAATTTTTCATAATCGATATAAGCTACTGTAATGATAGTTCAAATTTATCCAAAAAATAAATTAGAAATATTGAAAAAAATGCAAACTTTGATATAACATAATAATAACTTTGCATAACTCCGTAACTATTGATATAAGGTCATGATGGCTTGAACATTTTCGAGACATTATCAAGGCAGGAATCCACCTGTAAAGTTTTTGCTACTAGCTATTAGACACCCTAAGATTTTGCACATACTGCTTGAACATTTTCGGTCCAGGGTTTTTGATCTACTCCTAAAATTCAGAGATTAAATCCGGTGCACCATCTAAAGACTAACAGAAGAATAACAAAGATATAAAATACACAATTAATATATTTACATCCAAAGTAAAAATAATTATTGAATTTGAAGAGTTTTAATATTAGAATGTACAAATCCCTTTTTTTAAATCAGCATGATTAAAGAGAGGATTCCGAGTATATATTATACATTACGTAAACATTTTAGATGCAACGGTAAAACGTAAAGATGCATCTGTGGCACATCATATAAATCTTTTATATTAATACATTTTTATTTTATTATTTTTATTATGGCAGAGATCAGTGTTGCCAACCCGGTCGCACAGTAAAACTGTATATGACAGTAAGAAAAACTGTAGAAAACTGTAGGTAAACATAAAAAAACAACTTTTTTGGTCTTTTATCTACTTCAACTTTTTTCTTTTTCTTTTTTTTTCTTTACCAGAAAATTGAAATTGAAAAAAGGGTTGATTACAGTGGCAGAAATCCCAACTAAACATATCAGGTTACAGGTGGGTTACTCTTAACAAAGATTTAAATTATAAAACTAACGACATAGAAACATAAAAGAAAATGTACATAAATTGTATTGCAATAATGTAATTATGTATATATTATAGCTTACCGTTAATAAATATATGTATTACATTATAATTCTGTTAATATGTTACAACTTTATTGGTTTCCCGGGACGAGGCTCAAACACATGACCACTCAATCACCAGGCGAGCGTCTTACCACTAGACCAACAAATACATTGATTGAAAAAATACAAAGAATAATGTTTGATCGTGAGATCCTTTTGTTGCTGACCAATAATTATCATGAAACATTTTGCCCCACATTCAACAGTGTAGGTTAAAGTGTCACTGTATGACTTTAATAACATGTCATGTATGACCTCTCAATGTAGACCTCTTTCCGTTTAAGAAAAACAATCGAATTAGAATGTGTAAGCCGTACCAGGCATATTGTTTCGTTTTGTTGGTGCTTATACCCGTAAACAGCGACACAACGAAACAATGTGTGTCATACGCACGGCTTACGCACACTAATTCGATTTGTCTTTCTTAAATGGAAAGACCTATATAAATAGTGTATGCCAATAAAACTATGGGTCAGATTTAATTATAATATTTTTAATAATAAGCATTTTCCTGCTTCATTTTCAGATGAAGAAGAACTGGTCAAAAGGATTCCTGCACCACCGATCAAAACAACTACATACATTGTGAGTATTGGCTTCATCTGAATTTTTTATTTTTCCAATTTATTTTCCCGTTCATCCTCGGGTGCAGTGCACTTTATTAAAATGAGTGATCACAATTTTTTGGCAAAGTATTTTATTCCTCATCGTCATCATTTTTTTATCCTTACTCTAGGAGAGTCGGGGTCCCACAGTCTCGACAAGGCGGTTCCATCGTCCCCTGTTTTGCGCCACTTCTTTGCTTTGTGACCAATAAACATATATCGTATTTCTGGCATTCATGAGACGTGTCTACCTTGATTGATATCTTTCTATACAGGGTGTCTCATAGCTAATAGCAAAATCCTTACCGGTATATTCCTGCCTCGATAATAAGCCGTAAATGTTGAAGGAACCATGACCTAATATTAAGAGTTATGGAGATATGCAATATCAAAGTTTTCATTTTTTTTCAATATTTCCAACTCATTTTTTGCAATAAGTAGGACTATCATTACAGTAACTTATATCGATAGCGAAAATTCATATCTAATACAACTCAAATATAATAAAATTATAAAAACCATGTAAAAAATTCTATTTTAAATTTTTGCAGGGTTTTTATCATTTTATTCAACTTGTATTAAAGCGAATGAATATTTCACAGACAATATAAGTTACTGTAATGATAGTTCAACTTTTACAGAGAGTAAGTCCGAATTATCGAGAGAAAAAAATGCAAACTTTGATATTGCATATCTCCATAACTATTAATATCAGGTCTTAGTTGCTTGAACATTTTCGACTCATTATCAAGGCAGGAATCCACCTGAAAAGTTTTTGCTACTAGCTATGAGACATCCCTTATATTGCTGTATTCACAAGTCTCCCTTATATCGATACTCACTTTAACTCGTTTTGGTAGCCTGGATTCTTGATCTCATGTTTGGACCTGCACAGTTTTTAATTCAGTCAGTTTGGTCCCAATACTTTTCTCGTTATTTTTTTAACAGTGCCGTAAAGTGAATATAACACACCTTAATAGTACTCCTGTAATATATTTTCTCACCGTTTTTCTACCCTGTAAGCTCAAAGGAGAAATATTTCCCATCATTCCAATTGGACATTAATTGTGACGATGAGTTTCTTCATTATTTCTCGTTACTTTTCAAAGATCGTTGATTAGGTCATAAACAAGTAGGTACTTATAGAACATTGTTGTATTTTTAATTTTTCAAAACATTTTTATTTTCTAGAGGGATATAGTGGTGATATGTCAGCTGGTGACACACTTACTTTTATTTAAGATTTGTATCTGAGTTTATCAATTATTTGTAACTGCTTTTTCGCACCGGGCATCGGTAATCTACAACCATCTGTAATAAACAACAGTTATATCTCAGTTACCAATCATCAATACAATCAGATACAAATCTCAGATAACAGTACCATGTGTATCCGGTTAAAATAATGATCTGACCATAACTTTTTATTTATTTATCTTGAACTTAATACACATTGGTCGGAAAAAGAGCCAATCATCTCACTAGGAAGAATCTGTGCCGAGATGAGCAGCTTAGTGAGAATAAAATACTTCTTCTTCCTCAGCCTTTATTTCTCCACTGCTGGATATAGGCCTCTTCCATACCCTTCAATCCTTCCTTGTTATTTGCTAGTTGTAGCCATTTCTTCCCCCACACAGCGGCTACATCGTCGGCCCATCTCTTTTGAGGTCTTCCGATGCCTTTTTTATTTTTCCAAGGTCCCCATTTCAGACTCTGGGAGTCCATCTTGTATCATCCTGCCTTGCAACATGCCCTGCCCATTGCCATTTTAGCTTCGCTACACGATCCATGATACCCACTACTCTAGTTCTGTGCTTAATTTCATCATTTCTAATTCTATATTTTAGACTTACGCCAAGCATGGATCTTTCCATGGATCGTTGTGTGCATTTGAGCTTTTCTACACTTTTCTTCGTAAGGACCATTGTCTCCGCTTCATCACTGGCAGTATGCATGACTCAAATGATTTTCTTTTTAAGCTAATTGGGATCTCTTTGTTGTTGAAAATATTTTTACATAATATGAATAAAATACTATAAATATAAAACAAAAATCTATATAATTATAAAATTAATCAGTTCATTGTAGATATAAAAATAAAATGTGTATAGTAAAAACAAGTCTATATAATTGAATACAAAAACAATAGCGGAGGTAAAAAGAATATAAGTATGTAAAAAATTATATGTATGTTTGCATATATTAAATAATGAAAAAATACAGTTAAATGAACAATCATTAGAGGGATATTTCCTACTTTGAGCTTATTTCATTTAAATATATTTATAACAGTTGCATCACCCAGTGTTTACTCTACGTGTATGAATAAATATACATTTTTCAATTCTGGCAACACTGTAAATTTAATTTTGTTTCTAAGATTATTGTTTGAAGCGAATATGTAATTGTTTTGCCGACAATAAACTGACTGCCCGCTGTTTGAATATCACAAATGTTAGGCCATTTATCAATCTGACTGTCATTATCATCACAGATTTAGTTATGTGGTAAGCAATGAAAATGCTTATTGATGACTGGCCTTAACAATTTTATACATAAGAAACATTCTTCCGTAGTAAATTATAGCACTTTTCACAGCCACAATAATTTATTGGACCACATTCGTATTAATTTATACTAGATTAAAGCAATTAGCTTCATATTTTCAATAAATCTTCTTTTCAATGTTCAAATATAATTTATTATCATAAAAACATGTGGCAATTTAACTTTACCAAAATGCCAATAAATACTCCATTATTCTTAAAATAAAATAATATTGTAAAGTAACATGTCATTTCTGTGATACACATGACACCAGTTGACAAATTATAATTTCGGGTATCACCACCCCAGCACAATTAGTATTAGTAACCTGCTTTTAAATAAATCTGCCTTAGGTCCTGAATTATTCAATTTAACCTAATTATTTCCTGTAATACGGCGACGGATATTCAAATACATACTTGCCAGGGGAAAATACAAAAATATAGTTTGTGATTCTGTGGATTGAGCTTTTTCTCATTGGCGCTTTTTAAATTGATGTCAATTGTAAACAATTACATAATAATAAACCATTTTATTTTTGGTTGAAATATGCATATAAAAGAGACCTACAACTTCTTTAGAAATAATAGAAAAGCTACTTTACATCAGAGATTGTACAACATGTTGATTTGGAGTTATTGCATATTAGATATTATGTATTATTGTATTTAAAGGCAATAATGGACTTATACCTTAGTTTGCCTGGATACCAAAATGCTTATTAACTTTATAGATTTAATTTCATGTTTTACTATTAAAAATGTTATTTGTTAATAAATTAAAATATCCCAAAAGCAGCAAAGCAATATAAATAATCCAATATCATAAAGTGTAATTTTCACATGAAAATGTGGCTACATATTAATTTTCTTGTGAAAATGTACGTAAAAATATTTTTGCAAAATGACTCATTTGAATTAGAATCTAATTTAAAAATTTATTGTAATTTTATTAATGAAGGCATATTAATGAATTAAAAAAAACGTCCGCAGATGACAATAAGTTTGAATATAATTTCATTAAAAGTGTATTATTAATTTTCATGGCGTTCAACAGGTGGTTGAAATAAATGCTTTGTCAATAATAAAGTAATTGATTATAAATGGTATGCTTCTGGCCGAAGTTCACTAAAATTAATGCAGCGACTGAAAAATATCACTGAAATGCGGCAACGTTTCTCAGAATGTCAATGTGTGTTTCGACGTGAACAATGTAGCCGCGCTGTTTGTCTCAACAGGTGTTACGAGAAATGATATATTACTCGGCTGTCATAACAGTCGACTCATCGCCTTAAATTAAATTCTCACAAACGTTTAAATCTTTTTTCTGGCTCAAATGTATAAAGGAAATATGAAAAAAACATTAGTGCTCGTACATTGCCGAAAACCTACATAGAAAATTAATTATGAAGAATAAAAAATATTTTAAAATAGACCCAACTTCGATACCATATAGATCAAATTCTTTGCGATTATATCTACAGGTTATATCCTAACTGGCAACCTCACGAGTGATATATTACATTTTTTTTTCTTTAAGAGCCTCTCATCCGTATTCTGAACTAAGCAATAAGCGTTCTGTATCTTGACAGTTATTGTATAACAATAACTGTCAAGATACAGAATGCCGTTTTTTTGACGTTTTATGTTTGCAGGTTTGAAATTAATGAATTCAATCAATTAGAAAGCTCATTATTCGTAATTGTGAATAACTTAATATTTCTTTACGCGTTAGAGCTTTCTGATTGATTGAATTCATTAATTTCAAACATGTCAAACTTAAAACATTGACATTGGCGACAATACAATGTTATACATACTTGTCAAGATTGGGATATAGATCTGACATCCCAATATTGCTATTTTCAGAATAGCACAGATTGTATTATTCTAATGATTCATATATTTGGCTCCTAAGAATAGCAAGTAGATATGCAGATATCAGAAGTGTTAAAAATTATCTAAGAATATAATTTTGAATGTGTCGTATTTGGCATTAGATAATTTAGTTTCCATGAGTCCGTGGTCTTAAATTCAGTCCTCATATAGACGAAGGTCTTCATTACATATAAATTGCCTTCATCTACTATTATTATTTTACAATCTGCAGAACACTTGTATTCCATAAGTGTGTTACTACATACATTTAACACTCAATAAAATTGATTCTAATTTTGATATCATAACATATTGTGAGTGCTGACATAAGTTGTGTCCCTTTTTTGCCAATTGAGGATTGAAGACACAACAAAAAACAACAAATTATTATGTTCTAAAAGTTTTTCGATGCTTCTGCGATGAAAATAATCTGGCCTTGACTCAAAGAATTTGTCATTCGAACAGAAGGTGTCAAAAGCGCTCACTTTTGTATCTTAACAGTACACTTCGAAGGCTTGTAATTAAATAAAATAATAAATGTAACATTAAAGCAAACACAATATCTTGTAGACCATAAATTTTAAGTTTTACTTTTGGCGCGCATTATAAAATTTGAAAGAAACAGATACAACTTATCCTCATCCAATATTAATTTTTTAATCTGTGAGTTATGTCTGATTCGCTATAATCACAAAAAATCACCGGCATTATTTTATCTGTATTTTAAAATATTTTAGTGATATTAATTAATCTTTTAAAGACATTTGGAAAAATATTTCGAGTACATCAAAATAGTCGCTTCCTATTTTTGGATTGATAAAGTCTTGCCGATATTACGATTAGAGCATTAATGTATCTAATGCTTATCTATGGGCGATGTGTTATCTACCGTAGGCACTCCTTTACACGCAGATCACCTTGAAACATGTGTTCTCACACTTTCTCAGTCGGCACATAACGCAACAGACTCTCACTAATATTATTAGCAAATAAAGCTGAGCAAACAGTATCTTTTACGCAGAGTAGCTTCTGTTGTTTTCAGTATTCCATTTTCAGTACTGTTCCGATCGTATTCTGTGAAAAACGTTTTTTTCATATTCTGCATAATTTATTCCCAATGGCCCTCGTGATGTGGAATTAATTGCCTTAAATTTTTAGCAGTGAAATAATAATACTGATAATGTTGCCAGTTTTTTTTAATCACCTGCATTGAATTACGTCAACGTTAAAGACTGTTTGTTATGTCTTACATACAAGTGTTATTTGTTTGTGAGATAAATCGCAAAACTTTTTTTTAAATATCTTGTTTGTGTCTGCGTTTCAAAATTTAAATGCTGATGACTTGTTCAAGCTCTCCTCATTCTTTAATAATTTACTTGTGAATAGTTCAGTGTAACATTATTGTTTTATGAAAATATGTCTTCGTTTTAAATGGGAAAATATTTGTTGATTAATAAGTAACGACATGTCAGCCAGATGTGGATATGATGAACTTTGATTCTTCAATTTGCGTATTGCATTTTGTTGCACGATGTTTGACTTGTTCCAGCAATGGCTCTGGTCGAAGGTTTGTATTTATTTTTTGAAATGTGTTATTGTTTTTTGGTAGTGGTTAAAAATACAACAATTATATTTCGACAAAATGTGTACTGATCAGTTGTGTTCCTCTGTAATGAATCCAGCAATGCTGCTTGTTTAATAACTCATTGTTGTTGTGTTTTTCAGGTTCGTGACAGAGATACATTGACGTCTGTCGCGGCACGGTTTGATACAACCCCTTCCGAGCTGACAAAACTCAATCGGCTAGCGACCAACTTCATTTTCCCTGGACAAAACCTCCTTGTTCCGGATAAAGGCGAAGGTTAGTTTTTTGTGGGCTTAATAAGAAAATAGATTCACCAATATGTGTAATATTTCTCCAACACTCATCTTCTTTGAGTTTTCACAGCATTTGTTTTATTTTATTTAAGTGTTCAATAATGCATATCTGGATAGAATTTAAATACAACGCTGACTTTCATGGGCTCTTCACATTTCATGTTCACATTTTAACATGTATTTCAAGTTATAAGTATTTACAGATGTATGTCTGTTAGAAATATAAGTATTAAAATTTTTTTAGCATCTAAATGAATTGACAAAACACAAAATTGTATGGCTAATAGGTCCAGACTCATTTAAAAGTGGAGGGTTCGAATCCTTACTTATTATTATTATACTTATTATTATTTTGTATTTAATGTTTTGTGGCACCACAGATAGATTAAATTTTTTTTTTTATTATAACCAAAGTTACTGATATTTTGCAGATGGAGCCAAGGAGGGAGAGACACCATCCGAAGGTGGCGAGGGTTCTGATACCTCTTCTCAGAATTTACCCTCACAAGAAAAAGGTGATATACATTTTTAACTTGGCATTCTGAAGGGCTTCTTTATTCATCAAATAAAAATTTCTTTAATAAAATACATTGCAACTTGAAACATACATACATAATTATTCCACTGTCATTGTGATGGATGAATGAATAGTGACAATTATAACCATTTTTAATTTTAAAATATCTAACAATAGTAAAAAGAGACTTCTTCTTCTGTTAACCACATGAGTTTAGAAACTTCTTGTCAAGTCTCGTGGAAGTTTAGAAAAATTGTTAATTTTAACCATTGCTGTATGGCAACAATTATTTTCTTTATATATCATTGTTGATTGGATACTTAAAATATTTTTAATCACTTTTGATATTGTTATTCATATTCTGACTGAAGATTCAAAAACAATTTTACCGATTATTTTGCTAAATACACAAATTATTATTTTATTAATTAAAATGCGATATTCTAGATTTCCTAGACACCCTCAGGCCGGTGTCTCCAGAGCTTCCGGCTTCCCCCGCCGCTCCGCAGAGATTCCTCAAGATCAATGTTAGGCACATCACTGATGGACAGGTATTTCATATTTATATTAATACAGTATAGTATTGAATTGTGATATTCCTATAAGTAAAAATATGTATACATAGTTTTTATCTGTATTATTTTTTAATTACACAAATCTTGGCATCTTGATCTCGGTCTAATTATAGCATTTAAACAACAAAATGTTTATACAAGTGGACATTGATATACGTATGTCAAGCGCCTCACGCACAATAATTTGTATGATGTTAATCCACTTGGCGGGTTAGATGTGTGTAATCTTTTTTTAAGACAATTCAAATACATATATAATGCTTCTATCTTGCATCATTCTGATCTACGAAAGAAAAAATCAAGACTGGTGTATATTTAATTGACAAATATCTTAAACGGTAAATGTAACGGCCAATAATAAGTTGAATAAGACTCAATGACTCGTTATAATGTTCCTCAGGGTGTGGTGTCTGGAGTATTGCTCGTAACCCCCAATGCTGTGATGTTCGATCCCAATGTGTCCGACACGCTGGTTCTGGAACACGGGCCGGAGTCCTACGGTGTAATAGCTCCCATGGAGTTTGTGGTGAATGCAGCCATATACTACGACATCGCTCATATGAGAACACATGATGCCAATCCCAATCTTATCAGGTCAGTCTCACTTGTTAAATTAAATTAATTATTTTAGAAAATAAAAGCTGATTTCCCATCTATCAATCCTGTTACGGCTGTACTTATTTTTAATTCCCTCTGCTATTTGATTAACCCTTCTACTTCAATCTCTCCATTCCCCTCTCTTTCCAAATCCCCTCTCCTACCTGAAATAATCTCTCTTCGTAACCCTTAATCTAAATTAACAATCCGAAACACATCTGGCCTCTCGAAGAAATCCACTTATAATATCTATATCACCAACTTTTTGCATTCATTTAGCCGCTGCAGTTGTCAGATAGTGATCATCGCTGACTGATTTTGTGATAAGATATTTTGTGATAAACAATTTGAGCAGATAAAAAGAAAACAATTATTTTTAGTGTGTCAATTTGATAAATCACATTTGTTGGTCTGATGATAAATGAATATGTACATACATACTTTGATATAATCACTGCTATAAAAATAAAAAGTACTCAACCGCCTGTACAAACTCCAACAGGTATTTTTAATATTATTTATAGAATGAGAAAGTACCTATTTCATTACCAGTGTTTTATAATGCTAATTTTTACTTACATCATTGTAATAATTTTATTGATTTATTCTTATAATGAACATGCAGGACAAAAATAACCTTTTTTATTTTATTCTTATTGGGTTGATTTTTTTCTAATAATTTAAACCAGGTGAAGAACATGTAGACGATCAAAACACAATAAATTTAGTGGTGTTTCAGTATTAGTGGAATTTAAAAAAGGTTTGATGAACTTATTATGTTAGACTTTAGCACACACTTTTGTTAGTTTCCCTACTCTGCAAAGACACTGTAATGTGTAGATTATATTAATTAAGAGATAATATGTACAAAAATAAATATTACATATTATACTAGAAATGTCCCACAAAATGATAACATATTAATTATATACTGGCGATTGAGAAAATTCTGTTACAATCAAATACAATATATTTAATTGAACTAGATCACAAATTTAGAATCCATCTTTGTAGAGTTTATTTTATATTTGGGAATTTTATTTATATTTGGTGGTTAAAATGTACATATACGTATATTATAGTAAATAATGGAATTATGATAAGTGAAATTGAATTATAAATTATAATTTTAATGTGGCGCAATATTGTTTTCAGGGGAGACAAACCAGAAATTTACTATATGAACAAACCAAATTCTCCTGATAAGGATTCTCTAGTCAAGGTAAACTATATTCATTATTAAAAAAATTATTGTTTTATTTGTCTTGTCAATAAATCTTTGCTTTTCTTAAAAATAAATAATTTGACAAAATTGCAAATTCATTCCATATAAACATGACAATTATTGGAAGTTGGATTCATAATCACCGTAAAAAATGGCGTAAATGATCAAGATATTCTTATATGTTTAAATATAAAAATGGCATCCGATATATACATTTATTTCATAATATTAAATTAAAAGAAACATTTTAATTTGTTATTTTAATTTATTTAAAAAGTAGATAAATTATACCTAATTGATAAACTAGAATTGCCATCAAAGACAGTTCTCCATCAACAGTTAAAAAATTTAAAATACACATTGAATACAGTATCCAAGTACCAGATTGCAGTATGCTTGTACAAAAAAGAGAAAATAAAACAGTGAGCACATAATAACACATGAATAGCCCCCAGCATATGCAATTTTCATAACAGCAGTTTTAGCCAATAGAAATTTTTATAAGTGTCGTCACTTATTAAAACTGTTAGTGGTTAAATCATAACTCAGAAAACTGTCATCTTAACTTTTGAATGGTGAGTCGTGACTTCATGATGTGAAAAATATGTGCCAAAATTAAAATTTCACCACCCATGTGCCTTTAGAAGTATAATTTCAAAAAGTTTAATCTTTTATGAAACTTATTAAAAAAATTTCCATGACAGGGAACAGGAAACATCAGTTTTACCACGAGAATTCCGGACAACAATTATAAGTCATTAGTGTACTTTATTTGCAGGATGAAACCTTTCCCGAGCTGGCAACGACCGGTGATAATGACTCGTCAGACGCCACTTGCGAGAAAGACGAAGACGAGGAGGACGGCGATGGTGTGAAGCTTCGCCACTCTTCCGAGCCCCCCGGTGGCGAGAGGGGAGGTGATGCTTTCCCCAAGGCGTTTGACAGGGAGAGAGTGACCCCCACCAGTGCTCAGGTTGGTGCTGTAGCCTGTTGTCGCTGTAGCCTATTTATTAGATGTGTCATTTGACGGACCTTTTAGAATCTTTCCAGGCAAACAAAATAATCTATGACGTATAATTAATTTTAAATACATAAATATGTTTTATTCGCAAGAAATCTTTCGTTATTATCTACATGAAAATAATGATTTTGACAGTACAATGTTTCTTCGGAATCGAGTTAATTGAAATTAATATTAATTAAATGTTTATAATATTAATTTTGTTTGACCTGGAAACAATACCACATCTCATATTAATTGAAAGAATGTCAAAGTATTTTATTTTTTATTGTAATCTTGAAGCACTCTTGTATTGGGTATTTTCTTGTGATCTCGGTACCTACTCCAATACCTCGTTTAATTTTTATTTTTCATCAATTTCATCATTGTGGTGATAATTTAGCCTTAGAGTTCCAATGTAGTGAAGCTTCTGCAGAAGATTGCTAGAAAGTTAAACACGTGTGGATGCCTTTACTATTTTTATTTGCTAGTTTTGGAGTTCTATGTCTTTTAATTTTTGCATTTTAAAACACACCACAACCACAAAATAAACATTTTTTAAATCAATTAAAAGCCAATGTTCAATTTCTTTCAAATTATATCAAGTTAAAAACTGAGAAATTAATCAATAGGCTTACAAGAATATCAAACAATTGCGGTTGATGAATTTTTTTTTAAATATTTACTTTTGTTATTTATTTGATTTTTTATGCATTACTTATTTAAGAAACGTGCATTTAACACCATCTAGTCTTACTGGAGAAGATATTTTATTACTACATATAACCAAACACAAGATACAAAATTGATTGCAGATTTTTAGTATGATGGTCCTTACATATACTGTAGAATCTGCTAAAAATATTTTTTCGTTTTACTACCTTAAATCATTCAATTTGTTCTATATTTTTGAACAATGTTTAAAAAAATTATTTCAAATTAAGCAATTGTTTCAATTAATTTTAACATTTTCTGAAAATTTTGAATAAATCAGATAGTTTAAGATACTTTAACGAAAATCGAATTTTTACAGATTCAACCATATACATAGGGACCGTCAATATACACTACTGTTTCGAAAATTATTGGTTTATTTTGTTTTCTAAACCACAAAGGAAGATTATTCAAAATTAGTGTTTTTTGATTTAGACTGCGACTTGTTAATCTACACTTCATCTTCTCCCATACAGTCAGAATTTTCTAGGGACAGCCAACATAAAAACGAACAAGTTAAATATTATAAATGAATCAATAGGATGTAAAAAGATGAGCAAAGGATAAGATGAAGAATGTTTGTTTATATGATTCAGATATACACAACGAATGGCAGATAAAAGTAATCTAATGCGATGGGTAATTAATGATGAGTAGCTCTATAAAACCCGGAATGAACATTTAGCAGGTTATGGTGCGAGATGAGAGTGTTTGATAATGAAGAATACGTCCACCCACAAGAGACATATTCTTATATTGGCATGTGATGCATAATGTATTCTAATGTATTGAGTTAAATGTGCGCTTTATATATGTGTGGTGTGACAGCAGCGGCAGAATGGGTATAGAGATACAGTATGTTGAATTATACTCACTATTACAAAAGGGTGATTAATTGACACAAAGTTTACAAAACATTGTCGCAGAGTACAGTACAAAGTGCGTATATAGGCTACGGTGATCGGCGGAAGAGGGGTCGAGCATGCGGGCAACCGGGACATAGTTGGTCGCATCAAGCTCCTCTGATTGGTGGATGCCCGCATCACGTCCCCTATTGGTGAAATTCGCTTGAATGCGGCTAGAATTCACAGCCGGCCTCAATCTCCACAATCAAATTTTAAGGGAGGCTATTATCAAAAAGTGATTAGCAAATTATGTAAGATACAAGAGATAGGAAAACATAGTAGTCAAGCCTCCTTGCCATTCTCCTCTATGGAGTGCACATGTAGTATTATGTTTAGATGAAGTATATGTACCAACTTGACTGTCAATTCACTAAAATAATGCACCAAATACACAAACATAGCTCTTTATGTAATCGCAAGTAAACATGTTTTTGTGTGTAAGCTTGCCAAACATCACAATCACCCGACACGATGACACACATAACAATTTGGCCTGTAGCATTGTAGCTTAGATGTGATGTTTGTTGCTCAACAGCAAGTCAACGAAGAAAGGAGAAGATCCTTGCTGGACCACCACTGGGCCGTGCCTATCAAAGAACGGATGTCTGTAGACCTGTCCACCGAGGTAAAACAAATCAACATAATCCCTGTGGTGTTTTACTTTCTGAAACTTCTCTTCAATAATTTGAATGTTTAAACATTTCAATGTCTTTTTTTGTATGAAATAAAATTTAGAAATTCAATATGAATTGTTTATTTCTGTTGATATTAATAATTGCAAAACATTCTAATTATCTATGGGATTTTCAACTCGCAGAACTTTCCTCACTTTTTCATCAACTTTATTTAAAAGGTAAAAGAACAGTATTTGTAATTTTTTTCAACTTTTCACTCCTTATTTTCAAGCTCATTGCACTATTTTTGTTATTTTCTTTTCCTTTTTTGATATTATTACAAAAAATTTATTATTGTGCACCACAGTGTGTTTTTTCTCACTATTTTGAAGCCTTTGGTTTGCCAGTATGTTTCGGATTATATATTTTGAAATGTCTAATCACAAAACATGAAATCAAAATTTTCACTTAATATATTATTATTTAAATGTTTTTTTATTTATTATTTAAATAATTTATATTTTGTTTATCACATTTATCAAATAATTGAGGTAGATTACACCCTTGTGTATTCTAAATGATAGTGTCCTATAAAATTATGAAATATTCTTACCAGAATTCATAATACTACATTCAAACATTTTTTACAATCACATACGTATTACTTTCTTTTTATTCAATTTTTTTACTGATGTGTGTAAATTTTGTGTACTTTACTAGTGTATATTGTTTATTTAATTTACCAAAAAATTTCGCATACATCAGTAGGTAATGGATATAAAGTTTATTTTTTCATATTTGCAATTATTAATGCTATGTTGAGGACTCATTTTTATTTTGTACTTCTTATTATTTTTCTGCATTCTGGGTTTCACCACTGCTTGACGATTTCATGGGGAAGAACATTTTCACAAACATAACACTAGCTTTTTAAAACAAAACCATCCCAAGGTTTATTCATAATCAAACAGTCTTATATTTATCGTTTAAAGTAATATTTTAACGATCAAACCGACTATACTGATAGCGGAAGTGCCTAACACATAATGGACAAAAAATGAGTACCGAGCATGCATTTCCTGCGGAAAGCACCCGCCACACAGAATAAAATGTACCAGACTGGACCCGCACATGGCACTATCCCACAGGTGGCCGAGGAGCATGACGAACACCAACGGGACGATGACGAAGAACCCCAACAGCTCCCGATGCTAAGGCACGGAGCCGATCTCCCGGCACTTCACCTGGTCAAACTCTCGTGCCATGACTCTGGCATCGACATCAGGGACCCACTGCCGATCATCATGCCAAATAACACCAAAAAGGTGCTGAAATCAGGGGTATAACGTCTCATCAGCAAATGAGTTTTTTTTTCAATAAAAACAGGTGGAAGCAAGCTAACATTTTTATTATTGCTATTTCCAAAACTAACCCAATGCAAGTTCTGCAACCCTGGAAAATGTCCACCAAGTGACGTGTCTGCTTTGTGCGCTTGGACTTTTCTAAGAATTATTGTATTTATTGTATGATTCTGTTTTGCATCCATACTTGTATTGTTTCCATAGTTCAATAATAACCTGAATTTATTTATTGAACATCTCCGAGGAAAATGAAGATTAGTACTTTCAATTAAGTTTTTCGCTTCACCAAAATATAAAATGTATTTCTTTATATAAAATTTTGAAATACAAGAATTCAAAATCATTTTTGTATAATTATGAGAAAACTCATTTGCTAATGTGACTTGACTTCATTATGGAGCATATTAGAAATGTGCTTCTTAATGATGTGTATTTGCTTTTTAATTAATTTCCCAAAGTTACTATCCTTTTTACCTTTGTAGTGATTTAGATTTGTTTAACACATTTCTCTGACACTATCTTTAATAAATTAATGCGTAATAGATAGCAAGTTTTTCCAAGTCTGTAGGTTTCAGTATGGAAAAAACCTTATATGTATATGGAGAAATGTGTTCCAAACATCCTGCATTTTAAAATAAAAAGCTAAATTTTGATTCTGTCCAACCTATCCGCTATTTGAGTATGAATAGCTTTGCGCTGCATAGATTCAGAGCTTAGAGTTGCATTTTATAGATTTCATTAACATAATATGTATATGTATGAAAATATAAAGCAACTTGTATATGTGTTATTTGTATGTAGTGTCAAATTTTTAGTTTCAGCTATATTATTTGAGAAATTTCCTCCGAAGAATATGATGAAATATTTTTATTCATTCCAGGAAGCTTTAATTGGGTATTTTATTCATTTTTATTACTTTACAATAAATTTTTCTAAAGATTTTAAACCACCAGATTTTCAGTTTAAATTAAGATTATTATTTTTAAGTTTAAATTAATTATTTTGAACCTATTTTAATTGGTTCTGGCATCATTATTTTTTTTAATGCATAAATTTTATAAAAATAAATGCATTTTTTCCTAATACTCTCTTTGCCTTCCATTATTTCAATTGGTTTCGGTTTTTTTTTTAATTCCACTAACTTGTGAAGGTGCAATACATCTTATTCCTCTCCCCAAAAATAACATTAGAAAATACAGAGACGGATGGCTTATATAATTATAAACATTGCTTTTATTGATTTTTTTACATATGTTAAAAATCAAGAACATTGCATAGCACCTCACATGCATGTTCACTTTAATAAAATATTATTTTTACATAATTTTTAAATACACATGTCGAGCTACCAATATTTTAATGTGGAATGGCATTATTGTCGATTGAAAAAGAGATAAAATACTAAATTATCTTTTTGAGCATAAATTATAAATCCACAAGTGCACTTGAATATAACACTTTTGGAAAAACACTGATTTAAATACAATACGGTCATTTTAGCACATTAGAATTGCATATGAGGGCTTCTGTTTGAAAAAAGATTCAAAAGAAATTGTTACCAAAGTATTCTTAAAAAGTATGATGTCTTCTGATGTGTTCCGACTGCTGGGTTATCTCATTTGATTCATTTTTCCATATCATTTTTATCCGCCAGAATTTTCTTAACTGTTGACACATAACATATCTCCGACATGTGATGAGACATCCAGTTCTTTAGGAGAGGGGAATGGGTCACAGCTGAAGAATTATTAATATTGAAGTTAAAGTATTTATTCTTGCAAAATTAAATCCCTTAGTAAACAAGATGTATTTTATACAATAGATGTATATTTTTAAATTCTGTTCCATACCGAATCTCTTAAATAAAAACGTCTTCTTGTAACAAAAGTCAACTTAATTACTAAGACAATATACTTTTTAACAGTATTTAGTTTGACCTTTTCATAATTTTTTTCAAATTTTACAAGCCCGTAATATTTTTGTAAACAAGGCAAATGTATTGGCACCAGAAGTGGTGCCAAATTGTGGAAAAGGAATTTACATGAGTTCATGGTGTTTATTTTGGCGGCCTGTGAGACAAACTTTATTTTCACCTGAATTTGATATTTTTATGAACACTTTTTTTTAATAAGTGCGACATTGTGGATTTGTAATCTATCCAAAACAGGGTCAAAAATTCAATTACAAATAATATAATATTAGGAAAACTAAAATTTTTAAATATTTTAAATAACTGACAAAAATAAAAAAAACTATTCTTTTGTTATGTGATGAATTTAAAGTTTTTTTTTTAATTTTCATTTTACAAAATCTCATAAAACTTGAATTAATGAGACAATTAATATACATTTTTCCTGTTACAGGTGTACAGCGACGCAGACATAGTCCTTTCTCAGGATTGGGTGCCTCCCGTGTCTATCATAAGCTCAGCAGAACCCCCATTGTCGGCCCCCCCGGCCCCCTCCGACGAGAGGGTGAGGAAGCATGCCGTATCCTTCTCGCTAGATACCACTACGGCAAATGTTCCCACTACACCAGATAAAAAAAATAAGGTGAGGTATTCTCTCGGCACTGTGAGGCCCGTAAGTGCCCGTAATTATTCTTCTTCTTTTCATGTCCTATCATGTCGGCTATGATAACCTTGTTTGCTGCGGCCCGGAACAGCTCTACAGTAGACTGGCCAAACCACTGTCTCAGGTTTTTCAGCCATGATGTCCTCCTTCTTCCGGGGCCCCGTCTTCCGGCAATCTTTCCCTGCATTATGAGATGCAAAATCTCGTATTTCTCTGGATGTCTCATCACATGTCGGAGTATAGAAGTTTTCGGATTTTTATTGTTTTTATAACTTCTTTTTCTGTATGCATCCGAACCATAACATAAATTATTAGTAGATAAAAATGTAAACAAGTAATGCCAGCATGGAGGGAGATTATTATTGTTAATTTTGTAGGTAAACATAAAACACTAATATGTAAATCAAACTTATCTTTAAGGGAGTCTTGGAAGTCCGAAATTTGGGTAAAAATTGGGTGATTATTTGCAAGTAGGTAATATTTTTATTGACACTTGTTAACCCATTCCGTGGTCTCATATTTATACACAATGCGCTCCGTCGCATGTATATCACGACTGTTCCGTGGTACTCTTCCTCCATGACTGAGATGCAACTTTCGCAGGTGCACATTTGTCTGATACAGAAAAGAAGGTCATATACTTATTTAGAAATGAAACATCTAAAATAGATTACAGATTTTTAGATATTTCATTTCTAAATACGTGTATCACTTTCTTAAAACTTTCTTTCTCTAAAACCCTCAACAAACATAGAGCGCGCGTAAGAATATGTATGAATGTAGCCAAAGCAAAAATGGTGTGCCAAGATAGAAGAATATGGCGTTCTATCCTCTCTGCCTACCTCTGCGGAGAAACGGCATGATATTAATTTAAAAATACACTTAAAAAATTTCTGTCTCACTCATTATGGTTTGAGGAGATTTTCCTTGATTGACAAGGAACTTTATAACGGCAGGATTTTCAATTTTCTCCAGTTTTCTTCCGTATCGAGTTGTTTGCAGGGCAATATTTCGTAACCAAATGACGTCGTAGGGCTGACACTTGACCTGAATACTCGTAGCATCCCAATTAATATGGTACTAAGCGAGTGGTCATACCCCTCTCTCTTCCCCTCCATTCTACAGACTTTGACCTCCCCTCTACCACTCTAAGATTGTGGACATTAATTGATCTAAAAAAATTATTTAAATATAATTCTTCAATTTATTAGTTAAAAATGTTTCTGGAAAATTCATGAATCTATTCAAAATCATAGCCCCAAAATGTTACTTTCATAGTAGATTAACCCCAATAATTCGAAAACTAGGTTCTACTGTATTTAATATTTTTAAATCTCTGCATATTAAGTGAAAATAACGATGATTTTACATTTATTCCAGATGTTGAAGAGGCTCTCTTACCCCTTGTCCTGGATGGAAGGGCTAGCCGGAGACAGCGGGGGCGGCGGTAGCTCTGGAGGCTCCCAGGGAGACTCCCTTCCCACTTCTGCAGATAGTCACAATTCGGGGAGCGTTTTCTCCAAAGTCTTCAATAGGTAAGGATCGCACATGGCACCCAATAATACTTTCCTAAAATTTTTAATGTGGATTACAGTCTGGATTATGAAGGCCTTCACAATTGTTACTGGTTTTATTACACTTATCAACGGATAAAAAATAAATAAAATTAAACATATATAAATAATGGAGAATCAAGACAAATATATTTATAAAAGTAAATAATCATTTTGGTAACATTTTTTAAACTCAGCGGTCATGGTATAATGAATAAATATTACAATAAAAAAAATTCATAGTTTTTAAAATCTTCGAAGTTTCACATTGTCCTTTTTGTACCTGATAAATTTAAGAAATATACACACATGTACGTGTTACTATGTTCTGACAATGTACCAAAAAAATTGACCAGTCAAATATGCACATTGTACGAATTTATTAGCAAAGATGATTCCTAAAAAAAGTTCATTTTCTGGGAATAAGTTAGTAATACAGATGTATCACAAATTTGATGAAAAAAAAAATTTCCTGGCGCAATAAAGTGTCCTGATTACATAAATGAAGTCAAATATTTGCGTTAGCTAGTTAAAAAGCAGTTATTTTAAGTTTAAAAATTACACATTTTTGACACTTCACCCCATAAGGCGTAATTAATCAAATATAAGTAGATTAAAACAAATAATAAAATTAATTTTTTTACATGTCAATCTACAAAGTTGCTCACCCAATTGATAAAAAAACACAAATAGATGCCCATGTTAAATATATGTTTTTGTTGTTTTATTCATAGAAATTGACAAATCACATTTATCATAAGTCTATGTTTTGTATTATATTTACTTTTTATAATCTATGGTGAATGGTTATTCAAACATCAAACATTAATTTTCTATGCTTTCTTGTTTTATTATATGTGCATCTATGGAGTAAATTAAAAATGTATCATTTTTAAACTTAAAATAACTACTTTTAAACTAGCTAATGCAAAAATTTGACTTCATTTATGTAATCAGGACCCTTTATTACGCCAGGGAATTTTTTTTTTCATCATATTTGTGATACGTTTACTAACTATAGCCATTTTCTGTATGACTTTTTCACAAAAAATTGGTAGAATACAAGAATTTGAATAAAATCTTTGAATTATTGCGTACGATATTAAATATAAGTTTTGCTTCTATGCATGACTATATTGTTGACCGATTGAAATACGTTATAGTACCATCATAACGGATAGCACCGTCGTATCAGATAATACTTGAACCAATATACTTCTTGATCACAGCATGTCTTGAACCAAGCTACGCAAAGGGTTATATTATGAAATATGTAATATTAAGTTTTATCACATTTCACAAACATTATTTCATATATCACGCATATGAATCAATAAATAGGACAAATTTCTATAAATATTACCATTGACATTTAATATCTGCTTGAAAGGTTTTTTCAAAAATGTTTGATTCCAACCAAAATTATGATTTTTCATATTCAACAAACAACTTCTAAGCAAGTTATCTTGTACCTTCTGAAAGATGATTTACATTATCTTAAAGTTTATAAATATGTACAATTTATTCACGTTTTTTGTTTCTTTTTTACGCTTACCTAACCATGGATTGGATTTAAAACATCAAAATTGGATAATTTTACCCACCATCTTGACAATAAAAACGCAATCTCATACCTTTTGTTTTGACCATTTGCATTCTAAATTTAAATTTATTTTATTTTTAAAAATGCTTTTTGATTGCCGTTGAATAAATTTGCAAATGGTCAGTTCACCCATGAACCTGGTGGAACTTGGCACGGGATTGTTTCTTAGCAAAACTCCGTCTGAAGAAGGCCCACACGACAGTATGTTCCCATATGGGTACGTTTAGAAAAAAATATACATTAATGCAATCGCATAATAATTGATGTCTACTTTTGTCTGCTGTTAGTATTACATTCCTTATTTGTGTTAGATTTGGGTTGTTTTGGCTCCTAACGATGTTGAATGAGCCTGGCTCTCTTTTTAAGTTTTGCTCCAACTCTATTTTTGAGCCGAGAACATCTGCGAAATCTGATGTGTGGATATTGTCTTAGCTGCATAACCCTATTTGGATATTTTTTCCTCTTGTTGTTGTACGTGTATCTAGTGTCTGTTGTGCTTCAGTGTCACTTGACATTTGCACTTTCAATTTAATATTTTTGTTAATTTTTAGGAAATATAATTAGCATACTTACCTACCTACTCACAAAGCAACTCAGGTTTCCTAGGTACTTCATATTTTATCAAACAAGTGATCACAATTATTGGCCTACTAGTTCTCAGTTAGCATTTAGTATTTGATATTTTTACAAAATATGACTGTCTTGCTTTAGACCGTCATTTTATATTACATATTATATAATTGTTCGAAGAATATGTTTTCTTCTTCTGTATGAAGGCTTGAACTTTGTGGTGACATTATTATTAAAATAAAACACAAATTACTTTGTTTTCACCACTATATTAGATTAAAAAATCTACATGTTTCGAGAACAATGTTCTCTTCAGGATTATTGTGTACTAATCTTAAAAGTTGAAACAAGCAAATATGTTACGGTGAAGGGGTGGTTGAGGGGGTAGGTGAGGGGTGGGGGGGGTTCGAGGTGTTAATTATTATGGGTCATTTGGAATGTTAAGTAATATTTTTCCACTTAACATTCCAAATGACCCATAATAATTAACACCTCGAACCCCCCCCTCCCCTCACCTACCCCCTCAACCGCCCCTTCACCGTAACATATTTGCTTGTTTCAATTTTTAAGATTAGTACACAATAATCCTGACGAAGAGAACATTGTTTTCGAAACATGTAGATTTTTTAATCTAATATAGTGGTGAAAACAAAGTAATTTGTGTTTTATTTTTACATATTATATAACCTTGAGAGACTTATATAGTACCTAATGCCTTCTGATTTGGAAAATTATTGGGAAAAATATATTGAAAACACATTTTTTGTAAGGACAACATACAATGTGACGATATGGCGAACAAGACAAGACATACTATATGTAAAATATTGTGCTGTCTACTTTGTTTTAATCTATTAAAATTTCCAAAAAACCTATAATATGATCCATATTCAACAGATTTACGTAGCTCTTTAAAAAAATAAAATTCTGAAATCTGGATTCAATTGGTTTTGGAAAAAATCATATTTCCAAGTCACAAAAGGTTAATACAGTAGAACCTTGTTAATTCTAAATTCAAGGGATCCAAAAAAACCATTTTGAATTATGCGGAACCCCGTTTATTTGAAATTTAAAATACAAAAAATAAAATCGCGATTCAATTGCAAAATTTGTCAAAAATCAAAAAAACTCGTGAAATAAGCCAATAATTTTTTGATAAACATCTGTATTTTTGCACATTTCAAGAAATCATTTTAAAAATGCAAAATTTATTATGCGACATTTCTGTTACTAAAGTGCCCGATACTGACATATTTTTGTTCTCACATGCGAAAAAATTGAGATATTTTTAAAAATTTTGTCAAGTTCAAAAAAAATTACGAATTATGTGAACTAAATGTATTGATATATGGCGCAAGAGGCAAAAATTTATTCCGAATTACAAATTACCTGGGTTCTCGAATTATCGGGGATAATCTACCATGAAATTAACGTTTTGGGACTTGTGGGTTAGAAAAATATTGAATTATGGCGAATTTCGAATTATCGGGATTTGAATTAACGAGGTTTTACTGCAGTTGGTTTGATTGAAACGACATTAAGAAAAATACTGCTGATATTATTTGATTTTTTCATTTCATTACATTCTACAGTTCATTAAAAATAAAATTCAAGAACACACGCAACCGAAACTTTTTAGTTACATACCTTTTTTCAGAGAATTCAAACATTTAAGTTATTTTGTGATCTTAAGCATGAAAAGAATATTGATGTTCGCACCACCCACTGCACTGTCCCCTTGTTGACTGACAAATCTATCATTATTTTAGTTGCATATGTTTTTATGTTGTCGTCATGACACAATTTAATTCATTTCATAATCATCACCCGCATTTGTCATAATCATTACATTCCTAGCAAAATTTTGTGAAGTGTTTTTTTTTTAATCTTTTTTTTGTCGCATTCTGTAGGTTCTTGTGGAAATAATAAATGTTTTACATGCACGAATTAATTATCTATGAAAAATTCAAAATTCTACTTCTTCGATGTACTATTTTTCAATTTGAATAATTTTATTTTACATGCTTATTTATATAATTATGAAATTCAAAGATTGCGAATTATTAGGTAAGACTTGTACATTTAATAAATTTACCCAATATGTATCAAAAAAATTGTCAAATATGAATCTAATTCTTTTAATTTTCATTGGTTCTAATGCTTTAAAAAATTCAAACACCCTCATGCAGGGTCAGAAGTTCAGTTCCTGAATTTTTTTTTACTTAAAATATAACCCTTTTGTAATTTTTAAAATACTTATACATATGTATTTTAATATTATTGTACCCATTTTTTCATGAATCCAAAATGCTTACATTTGAATTCTGCAGTTCTTTGCTTATCATGCAAGCAGTCTGTATTATTGTTTTGGATATATGTATCTGTTTGCCATTGCTTATGGCTCATTACTTTGTATTTGCCAGAATTGTTTACTGACAAAATTTTAATTTATGATACTTTTTGTTCGCCCAAAGTTTGTAGTAATATTTTCAAGAAGTCTGGAAGTTTTAATGTTTTCGAAGCCGCTGGCTATTTTTAATATGTATTTTACAGTGTTCAGCATAATTCAAAGGATATCATTTATGATATTTTAGAAATGTAAACGTATTTTAAAAGGTTCTAAAAATCTGTTTGTAACAGTTAAATTAACAAGTATTTTAGCCAGAAATATACTAGCCGTACAGAGCGAACATTAGTAAATAAGTAGAAACAAGATTATTAATGAGAATGGAAGGTGGATTAATAAATAATTTTTAAATTTTACATGTTGATTCCTTTCAAAATAAATATGAATGAATGTGTGTGATATTAATTGATTTATGCATTGTTTTTATAAATAGGCGGAGCTCTTACGGTGGTTTCGGAAAATCTGAGAGCATCAAGAAATCCTCTATACCCCCACCTCGATTGGACTACCGCAGCATGGTCTCTGTTGATGACATGCCTGAACTGTTCGCTTCATTCGACAGTACGTTTTCTAATAATATTATATCTAGTAAATAGTTTTATCCATTTCTGGACTTATAGCATATTAAATCATTTAGAAATGTGTTTAGACTAAAACATATTTAAAATTTAACCTCTTCCAGTTGAAAATCGCCATGTAAAAATTCCATTAATTCAGAATTCATGTGACCAAAGACACAAGCCCATTATTTTCATATTCAAGCTTCAAAAAAAGAAATGCTAATTTTTTTAAAGAATATTAATATCTCACAAACACATATGTATAATATAAAAAGTTGTGAACATTGTTAGTTTTTTTATCATTCTATTATTAATTTTCAAATCATGTGATGTAAAATTGTTTTATGTCTGAAAATTAATTGGAATTATATATTACCTGGTTTTTGAATTACGGGGTTGACCAAAAGTGATTTGAAAATTTGGATTTAGAAGTGTTCGAAAAAAATTGAATTCAGTCATATATCCCATTGGTGAGGTTTTGTTGTAATACTTACTTAACAAACAATAATTCTGATCTTATAAAAGTCTTGCTCGTTTTAGAATTGCAAATTATAAAATTGTGCCCAAAATAGATAATCACACTAACCATGAATATTATCATTTTAATATTACTTGTAAATTTAATTATGTTTAATCTTGATAACGCACCAATTTTTTTTTCCAAATTAAAAAATATAGGTACTTCTATTTATTATTTTGAATATTACAATTATAGCAAAATATGCTTCATAACGTGGGTGTTTTTATTTTATTAATTGTTGGTGGATCTTCATTCTTCGTAATATTTTTGAGTACTTAAGTTTTATTAATTTATTACAATTTACAATTTACCATATATGTACACTATTTTTCTTGCGGCATCATTTCTTTAAGGCAAAAAAAAATGTAAATTAACCACTTATTCTAGAATATTTATTTTAATCTAAAGCCTTGGTAGATCATTGAACACTACTTTCCCTTTGCCAGAGTTAATACCACGACCTGCACGCTCATGCGATGACCCGCCTCTGTACTTGCGCCTGCGCATGGGGCGACCCACCAACCGAGCGGTGCCACGTTCCACGCCGCTCATGAGCTACGGCCGAAAGAGGATGCGTCCTGAATACTGGTTCAGCGTACCGCGGAACAGGTAACTTACTCCACCCACTTAAACTTTACAAGGGTACTAGTACGAAGTATATTGGAATATTCGTCAGTTATTTGGTCACCTTATTACACAACACATATTACGAGAATCGAGAGAGTGCAGAAAAAGTTTCTACGTATTTTGTCATACAAAGCTGGTCAACACAATAACCTTCACAGCTACGAAGATCGACTTGCCTTTTTCAAGATGCACAAACTTGAGTCCCGACGAAAAATATCCGATCTCATTGTGCTACACAAGATTCTCAGCGGAGCTATTGATTCTCTCTGTCTATCTGATATAAATTTGCATGTTAAACCCCGTATAAGAAACCCGGAGTTCTTCAGAATAAGTCAGCACACTAATAATGTCGGTTACTTTTCTCCCATTACAAGGTTGTGTCGCACATATAATTTGTATTGTGCTGACCCTAACATTGATGCTGATATTCTTGCAGACACGTTATCTTCGTTCAAAAACTCACTCATACACAACATCCATTTTCTAAACGACGACATGAACCTATAGATCCATTAAATACTAATCGCACTACACTCAAACACAAATATATAATATACATAAATGTACATGTGAAATATAATTAATTACAAAAATACATGTTACTAGAGCGTGCCGAAGACACTTGTAATTGGGATAATGGGCATAGTCTTCACTATAATGTTTATTATCTGAGTGTCATGTACCCATTATCCTGTCAGTGTCTCTAATAAATAAAAAAAAATTTAAAAAAAGGGGCACTACCAGGCACGTGCAATGTGGTAATCGAAGCACGACTTTTACGTAAATATTTATTTCTATGTTTTTTGGAAAAAATATAGAAATAAAGTATGTGACTGAACACTATGATTTATAAAAATCTGTATAATATTATAATAACAATACTTTTATACGTTTGTTCTGATAACTCAATTATTGGATTTTGTCCGGACGGATAATTATTATTGTTGAAGATAAATTAAAGAAGTCTCGCAGATAAAGCTATTTATATGAGAAATATGTATGAAAGTATTTATAGGGTGGCCCAGGACTTATGACCTTTTGCAGGGTCCATCATCAGGGCTGACGTACCTTGCAATGGGATCCGAAATGTCGGCCAGAAAGGTCGTAATAACACGGCATAATACCCCAGAAGACCCAAACCAGAAGTGGCCGTGAAAACCTAAGGATTATTATAAGGATTCTTATAAGGATAGACCTATTTATTTTCTATTTTTAAATTTCTACGTCGTTTTTAATACAGTGAAACTCTCTTAATACGTTTTTCAAGGGACCAGCAAATAAAAACGTATTAGGCGTGAAAACATATTAACAGTGATTAAATTTTTTTTTCATATATTATTTACACTTTCTAATTTTGTATTTTAATTGAATTTTTGTTTATATAATATGACAATTTTAGGACATTTTATTTTTAAAAAAATAAGCAGGTAAATATATACATTTGTAAAATATTACCTATGTGAATAGTACCTAAGGGTCAGAAAACAATAAAAACCACCAAAACAAAAAAAAATTTAGCACTGTCAAAAAATATTTTATTAATAACCATACTAAAGGGAACCATAAAATAACTTATGTAGGTATGTCACTACCTACGTGCAAACCTTAATTTTAAAAGAAATTTATATAAGTTATCTAAATTTTAACTCATTAAGGCCGGCGCCACACTATGCGTTTCTTCTGTTGCGTCATATCCGCAACCGAATGACGCGTTTTATGCGCGTTTCAATTTTTGCGTCCAGATACCGCGTTTTATGCGCGAGGCCACTCGCGCGTTTCAATTTATATTGCATCCAGATATGCAAATTATTGTTTAATTTCAATAGATGTTGGCGCATATGGCAAAAGCAATGACTCCATAATTTTTAAAAACTCTGTTTTATATTTAAAAAAAGCTTGTCTAAAAACATTTTACGCGCGAGTGAGCAAACGCGCGTCAGCATCTGGACGGGATGTATGTAGCACCAGTATCTCGAGAACGCGCGAGTGCACTCGCGCGTAAAACGTGTCATCTGGACAGGCTCTTAGCAGTCACATAGTATATTCCGCGGCGGACCACGCGGAGAACAAACACACGTGCGGATAATCTGTCAAATGTGACGCGTTACAATCAAAAACACGAGACGTGACGTCACCGATTTTACGTTGACGTAAGTTCCGCAGGCGGGGAAACGAACAGACGCCGGCGGAACGATCGATGTTCCGCGTAGTAGCGGCGTTCCGCGGCGTCAAAGCCGCGACGGAAGATTCACCTAGTGTGACGCCGGCCTTAGAAAACGATAGGATATATTACGTTATTAATATTGCCGATTGTTTCCTCGAAGAAATACAACCAAAATGAAAACAGTTTTGTTTAGGCGACTATATAAAAAATTATCGTAATAAATCACCGGATACATTTATTTATTAAATATTATTTTATTAGCCTATTCAAATACTACAGGGTTTTTTCAGCAGCTAGAACATTTGTGACGCTGTCAAAACCATTTAATTTTTATTGCACCCATTTTTCATTTTTAGGAATATTGAACTAAATTTCGTCTTCCGAAAAACGTATTATGAAGATTTATTTGTATGAATAAATTGAGTTCGGCTATAAATATTTTCACTACTTAGGCGAGAAACGAAAACAAGCGGGAAACATATTAAACCTAAAAAAAATATGTGATTTGTATGGGACTTTTTCGGGACCGCAGAATTTAAACTTATTTAGTGGGAAAACTTATTAAAAGTGAATTTATTAAGCGAGTTTCACTGTACTCCTTTTAATTTATCTACATCAACTTGATTTAGCCATACTTTTATCTTTTTTTGAACTCTTCAATCTTTTCTATATTTTTAAGGTTGGAGGAAGGATGTTGTAGAGTTTTTTTGCAAAATAGATATAGCTTCTTTGGCCAAAAGTTGTGTTGAACATTGGTATATTTCTGTTTACCATTTTACTGCCTCTCGTGTTATATGCCGGGGTTCTATTGTTTTGTGTCTTTAAATTATTCTAAGAGAATAATTTTAAATAATTGTATACTAATAGTAGTAGTTATTATTAGTTTATGAAAAATTATCCCTCTGTAGACAAAATCCAGTAATTGTATTCTCAGAATATACATATAAAAATATTGTTAAAAATATGTACTGGTGTAGACCGGATTATAAAATTTTTTAACTTTTTTAAAAATGTTAAATAATTCATAAGAATATCATATATACATTAAAAAGAATACTGCTTAATATTCCAATTAAAAAATATATACAGTTATCATTACAGGCTATATAATTTTATTTTTCTTTAATAATGACAAGATTTTAGAAACATATTGACTTTTTTCAGGGTTGACGACCTGTACAAGTTCCTCAACCACTGGGTACCAGAACTCTACGGAGAACTGGGAGACGTGACACAGCGGGGCTACACTCTGGTGGACAGCGATACGGAGCTGTGGGATGACGAGGTCACTACTTCTGGAGGAGACAAGGTAAACACCGTTTGGCTCATACTCAAGGTTATATACATACCATACATGAGCAGTATAAAAGCAAAGGTGGCAATTTTCAAAAAAAATATACAGGGCGTACCAGAGCTAGCAACAAAAACTTAGCCGGTAGATTCCAGCCTATGTTTGAGTCTAAAATTTTCAAGCAACCATGACCTAATATCAATAGTTATAGAGATATGCAATATCAAATTTTGAATTTTTTTCAATATTTCTGACTTATTTTTTCCAAAAAGTTGAACAATCAATACATTAACTTATATGTCGATTATGAAAAATTAATTTGCTTCAGTACAACTTAAATAAAATGATAAAAATCTAATAAAAAAAACCTTTTCAATTTTTGCAAGCTTTTTATCGTTTTATTTGACTTATATTAAAGCGAATGAATTTTTCATAATCGACATAAGTTACTGTAATGATAGTTGGACTTTTTGGAAAAAATAAGTCAGAAATATTGAATAAAAATGCTAATTTTGATATTGAATATCTCCATAAAATGTTTGCTTGAACATTTTAGACTCAAAACATAGGCAGGAATCTACCGGCTAAGTTTCTGCTGCTAGCTCTGGTACACCCTATATGTATATATTTTTAATGCAGTCACCGGGGATCACTAATTTAGAATGTACTGAATTTGAGATTTTATAAGCAATATAGCTCTTCCTTCCAAAATCATAGTGTAAAAAGCAAAGATAGCATTATCCACTTCAAGCAATCAATCCCACGTGTCACGTATCAAAATGGCTGCTTAATACCAATGTAAGCGTTGATGTCGATTTTAGACTGAAACATCATTGCAAAGACACCAATATCCAATTATGTAAATATTAAAAGCAGTATTGTTCACTATTTGGTAGCAAACGCAGCAATATCCGCTTTTAATAGTTAAATGTTTATTTATACATCTATATAAAAAGAACAACTGAGGTGGCAATTGGTTTTAAAAATTTATTTCCAATAATATGTAGGTTTCATAGATTCCAGTGAAATTTCATTGAGTAATGACGAGTTTTTTGTATTTATCTCAGAAACACCTCAGTGGGATATTGCTGCTTTTTCTTTTATACCCCTTACATATTCATTCCAGTCTCACATTAAACATACAAACATGATTGAATCAAATTTAATTACATGCATTAATAACCCGAGGAAAATTCCTCCGATGTACGTACATTTGGATTTACGTTAGTTTCATCTCCCTTCCTCCCTCAACTCTTCCTAACTTCAAAATAATTATGTGTTTTTCTTTGACTTACGTTTGTTGTTTTTGTTTTTCTTTTATGCTAAAGAAGTATATATTCTAATGCGTATACATAAGTACACGCACCTAATTTTTTTCATAATGCTTGAGATCTTTTAAAATATATTCAATACTAGCTGTTTGTATACCAATCAGGTCAAATCTAAATGATTGTATCTTTCGTTAACAGGGAGAACGCTCGGATAGTCAAGGTGATATGGGTGATCTTACTCGAGAATCATGGGAGGTACGTAACACTTATTCTGTTTATGGTTATTGTGTATTGTTATCTACAGTTATTATTGCATATTATTTATTCACAGCGAGAGATAAAAAGGAATTGAGTTCTGGGAAATCGCAAACTTGATGATCATTTTTTCTGTTGTTTCTTCATTTTATTTTTATTTAAATTTTTTACCCCTTGTGTGCTAAACGGTAATAAATATCATATTCAACGATCTATTCATTTCTGTTGATTCCACTTTTGTAAAGTTATGGATAATTATATTGTTTTGGATAATTTTAATCACAGTATTAATAAAAATGTGTGCAGGCACTTCTCCGCTACCGAACGAGTTCCATTCCGAATGGTCGTTTGTATCACAAAATGTTCGTAAGTCGCTAATAAATATCATTTTAAATATTTTCTCTCCAGCGTTGAGTCTTTTAATATTCACTGCCTTCATTTCAATAGAGATGTCTTGTCTTATCACTTCTAGAACTGCCACTATCTTCACTGGCCTTACGCTTTTCACCAGCCTCGATGGGTAATGAATGCACAAGATTTAAGCATAAAAATGATGAACGTTTCGTCATTAAGCGAGTTAACACAAGTACAAGCAGCTGGGATGCCGCCCATTTGTATATTTTGAACAGAAAATTTGATCTGAGAATTCATGGTTGTTTGTTTCTCTGAAAATTTTTAAATCGAGGAGTGTCTGTACGTTTTTTTAAATGGTTGGATTTTTTGAGACAATAGATAGGTCTAGAATGTAAATTAAATAATTTCAATTTGAGTTCATTTTCAGTTTTATACTGTGTTCCTACTGTAATGAATAATAATACCATTAAACAAATTATGAATAACACTTTTATTTGCAAGTATGTGTCTACTGCGGAGGAAAAATCAGTCTACTGAACATTATTGTCAATCGGCCGGCTGGAAAATACAAAAAATGAATAGATCGGACATTTGTTTTCTTTATTTATGATTATAATTGGACAACTATCATTCTTTACTCCTTTTTTATTTTTTCATAGTTTTACTAATAAAATAATTGCATTTCTGATTTTATAGGTTTATATTAATTGACTTACTTTATTGAATTTGTTTATTTTCACATTGTGGATTTTCACATATTTTCATTAATACAAAATGACACCGCTACTCAACACGAGTAATAACTATATCAAATACATTTCAATCATTGTCATTATAATTTATAAGCTAATTAAGATTTGACACGTCACCGCTGAAAGAATTTAACGTAATTAGTCCTGGTAAATGTTAGCAAAAGCAAAATTATTACAATCATGTATGTTTTTAAACATAACATTGTGTGGTTCAACTCTTCACCATATACATATCAATATATCTACAGTGTTTCGGGAAAAACTTCTATATATTACAATTAGTTGTGCAATTATTTTTAAATTGTAATGTTTATCCGGGATGATTTTGTAAAGGGGTAATAATTATAGAACCTTGTGTAAGAGATTTATCTTTTATATATGATTCCCATAGTAAACTTAATTTGGTATTCATCATAAATTCATACAGAATGGAGTTTTGTTAATTAAATCATTTTCATTTAATATTGAAATTATATTAAATTCGAGATTTAAAAATAATTACTTTTTCAATTTCATTATTTCAATGCAAAAATGTGTTCTGAAAATGTTGTCATTCAAACTCTGTATACTTATAATCAAAGATTTACATAATACAAACGTTTTTACATGTTCACTACTACTTACAATACACTTATTACATGTCTTAATCGTTTTTTGTTTCAAAAACTAAACAGAACTATTGGACTGTAATGGTGGCCTTTATAAAAAAATCATAATGCTACATATACTCTCATCCCTTGAAGTGCACCCGACTATTTATTTTGACTTATCGATTTGCTCTTTTCTTTTCTTCTTCGCTCTCGTCTTTATGATATTCTGTAATAAAAAATATTTTCGATAAATTTGTTAAGAAATTTTGAACAAATCTGTGATGTTAGGAATTGAGAATTCTAAATGAATTTGAAAAAGTTATTCATCGAGAGGTGAGAAACATGGTAGCATTTTCAATCAATCATGTTTGATCTATGTATCAGGTTATCTCATAAGTGTAATTTATGCACAAAATGCAAGCCTTTTTGAAAACAAAACATTTTTTATTTTATTTTGGTGTTTTGCGGCAGTTGTCGTGAAGCAGCGTTTTTTTATCCCTCAATTGACAATGGAACTGTAGATCAAAGAATTTCAATTTCAGTTATCCTTCATTATGCTTTAGGAGTTCCATTGTCCGTTGAATATTAACATTTAAAGCATTCACTTTTCATCGTCAGTATAATAATACATGTTGATTCAGTTTGTTTCCAAATCCTGTGCATTTGTCGATTTAGGGTTAAAAAAATTTAAAAAGGTACTGCTGATACGTCCAGCATGGCACAAATACTAAAATATTTTTTTTAGATATCTTTATTTGTTTTCTAAAAGGAATGCATTAAAAGAGGCATAGAACTTTTTTTTACATTTTAAATACCAGTCATCCCAAACACCATTTACATCTCACCACAAAATCTATCTACAGTATTGGCAGAATTTCTAGCAACAAACAACTCTCACTATGAGTTACTCATGAGCATGTCTTCACATCCACATTCCAGTCATCCATTTCATCATCACCATCATCTTGGAATTATGAAGGAAAACTGTATCATCTCGAGTGGGATTTTAAAATTATGGGATTTGAAAAATCAGAAGAGACAATGAAATCGTATTGTCTTTGAGACACTCGAATCATGATATGACCTGTTAAAATGATCATCATCAAGTGAATGGTCGCATAATGTACTGGAAGCAATTATGATAATGTTAATTGATTTTGGAAGAGAAGGCTGCAAGTACCATGTTCATAGTGATTAAGGAATTTCACGATCATCATTCATCTAAACTGTTGTGATTCACATATCATTAATCACCAGTGACGGGACACAAATCAATTTTCGAATATGTGAAAATAGAGTTAATTGAAATGAACATAATGTGTTTAATGGCTGGGCAGTTGTTGAAGGCGCCCTACGTGAAAATCTACTCCATACTCAAGAGCCAAGGGCTGTCAGGAGACTCTGACGAGCAAGCCAGGGATGAGGTACAATATGTGCGATAGTCCACCCTTAGCGCCAAACCCCAATCCAACTGTTTCCTGTTATTAGTTATGTGTCTTTTAGTGACTTGTAGCATTTCAAAATGTTAATTAACGAGTTGTGTGTCAAATACTCGTTAATTTCCTGTCAAATTTTTTAAACAGCCCTTTTATTTGATCATGCGATCCTTTTTGAAATGTTATAAAGTGTCATTGCTAGAGAATTTTTCAAGAAAGGACATCCCAGCATGTGAAGCCTGATATCGCCCAACATGTTTTGTCTAGATAGCAAAAACCACTCTAATGTCTTCTGTCAGAATAACTAGATCTAGAAATAAAAATTGGTGTTTTAGCGTCTTTGCCAATTAAAAAAATCTACACTGCTTAAATTTACCAAAACATGATGTTCAGAAACTTGCAGGTGCCATGAGAAGTGAGATGATTCAATTTTACACTATTCTTGAAATCTGTGTAGATATTTTGATCTTTATTTTTAATATTTATTGCAAATAACTTGTGGTTATTCATTTTAATCAAATTTGCTATTGACTTTGTTTATGTAACCACATGAGATAATAATGTTATGTTTTTTGTTGTAATTGAGTTTTTGATTAGATTTTTATCACCCTGATGAAGGAAACAATTGTCAAAAAAATCGATTGGAAATGTATATAAACTCAAGTGGTTACATAATCAAAATTAATATGTTATTAATTTGATTAGATTGATCTATTATTTCAGAATTAACTTTTTTCATAAAATAATTACATCATTTACAATGTTTGACAAATCAAACAGTTTTTGTTATTGAATCGTTGAGTACCCACATAATTCTAATTTTTGATTTATGGAACCATAATTAATCATACTTTAAACTCTTTTCTTAAATTAAGCTATCTTTATTTAGTGCAGATACTACTATTTTCTAGGACCGCGAGTCTTGGAACACCATGTAAAATGTGTCAGCTTTGTTTTCATCCATGTTGTTGGAATCAATTTACAAATATGAAAATAAATTTATCCCTGATTGCTTTATTTTAAATTGGCAAAGACAGACACGTTAGATATGTAGTATTCCCTTTCCCTCCACTTCAGTCGGCAGTGTTTAGATATTTCCACAAATTAGCATATTCATATTTTCACAGGTGTCGTGAAATGTTAAAAACTTGTTTCATTTTGTAAATTCATCATATTTTGTTAAAATTGAACTTAAACATGATAGATTTTTGTGAGGGTTAACTACATGCATACTTTTATATCACAAGAAGCAAACAAAATAAAAGATTTTGGAAGAATTATTTTCAGTATCACAGCTTTAATCACCTTTGACATAATACACCGTCGCAATGTTTTAACAAATTGATAACCTCAGTGCATTTTCAATAAATAACATAATTGAGACATTATTTTAAATACACTCTTTATCTTTTGATTTTGTAAGTTATTTATGCAACAATTTTTTTTTTATAAAATTTATATAACATTTATAAAACAACCAAAGTAATAAATACAAATACACTTGAATAGTAAAGGATGGTTTTTTTAGAAGCAGAGAACTTTAAATTGAAATAAAATATAGAAAAATGTTTTTAATATTCATGAAATTGGCTTTATTTGACAGATAATTTTATGGCATTGATATCTGAATGTGTCTAAAAATTATTTCAAATTATGAATTATCGAGTTTTATCAATAAAGTATGAAATTTTGAGTTCTAAAAATTTTGAATTATGATGAATTTCGAATTAAAGGAGTTTTGCTGCATACGGTAACTCCTGAGAAGAAAGCCTTTATATGTTTCAATGAGAAATGTTATGATACAGCTTAAAAGACTAAACAAATAGTTAATTTTTCTAGTAATCTTGCTTCAACATTTATAACCTGTGAAAATGTGAATACACCTATCTTAGAGACAAACACTGATTAGATGTATTGGCAACAAGTTAGATAAAACTTTCAATCTGCACCCGTTTCCTTCTAGCTGGTGAGTGTTGTGAATGATAATATCTAGATCCAGCACCGCCTTCCTAGACAGTCCAATCACACGGGCATTTTAGTTTTATATAAATATTTCTAAAATAGGTAGGTTTGGTGTTTTTTCTTCATTTTAGATAATGCTTCTCAATGTCCTGAATTAATGTCAATGTTATTATAAATGTCACTCAAAAAATATACCCACACGCATTGCAACAGGAGGAATTTTCACTTTATTTGATGTTGACACTTTTTTCCGAAATTTGGTTATGATGAAGGTGAACCTTTTGATAGTCAAACGGGTTTTTTAAAAATAAAAAAATAGCCCATAGATACTTTCACTGCTCATAATGACCACACCACATTGTGACCTTGGAGCAAAGGTATCATCTGACATTTTGGACAAAATAAAGACAATTATTTTCTCTTTTAAACCTTGTCAAATTTCCCAGTGGTTCAGGAAATAGTGAGAAAACAAAGTTTATTAACACTTGTAATTTTTTTCAACTATTTATTTTAATACAAATAAAAATGTATGAAATGTATTATATACGGCATGTAACGGAGCTGATTCACAATACTTTACAGGTAGATACCAACCTAAATTATAAACCGAAAATATTCAAGCAACAGTGCCTTAAAATTAATAGTTATGGAGATAAGCGACTTGAAAGTTTGCATTTTTTCAATATTTCTGTCTTATCTCCTGGAAAAAATTTAGAACTATCATGACAGTAACTTATATTGAATATTGGAAATTCATTCGCTCTAATACAAGTCAAATTAAAATTATAAAAACTTTCAAAAAATTATTTTATTTGAATTGTATTGGCAAATGAATTTTTAATATTTTATGTTACTTTAATGATGGTCCGATGTTTAACAATCTTTGAATTCGCTCGTCTTCATAAATATTAATAAGGACGTAGTTGCTTGAACAATTTCAACTCATAATTTAGGTAGGAATCTGCCTGTAGAGTATTTTGGACTAGCTCTATTACATCCTGTATATATATCATGCCCGAAACCAAAAGGGCTTTTTACGCTATTGCTCTAAATTGCATACATATATTTTTGTAAAATTTTCGCATCGTGGGTGAAAAACCAAATTCCACCGAAGAAATCAAAGAATGAATATTCACAACTTTGAAGCTCGATATCTCAGTCTGATGAGATGATATTTTGTTGTTCCAAGGGTACGCGACATGTATATATTCAAATACATAATATGTCATTTTTATTGTTAAGCTTATACGTGTATTGCTATATGCTATTTATGAAATTACAATTATACAAGGTGTCTCATAGCTAGTAGCAAAAACTTCGGGGGAGTCTTCTTCATTCCATTTTGAATAGAAAATTCACTTGGGTGAAATTTCGACAATTACAGAGATAAGCGACATCAAAGTTTGCATTTTTATTTTCAATGTTTCTGATTTGTTTTCTGTAAAACGTTGGACCATCGCTACCTAAATTACGCACAATATTAAAAGTTCATCCGCTTTTTTTTTCAAATTTCTGCAAAGTTTTAATACTTTTATTTGACTTGTATAAAAGCGAACGGATTATAATATAATTTACTTAGGTGATTTTTACAGTTTTTTTTTTAAATAAGTAAAAAATATTGAAAAAAAATGCAAACTTTGATGTTGCTTATGTCCGACATTTCACCCAAGTGTAAAGAACATTTTCCATTCAAAATTGAATGATGAAGATTCTCGCAAAGTTTTTGCCATTAGTTACGAGACATTCCGTATACACATTTATGGAATTTAAAAAAACAATCCACAATCGTTCAGAAAGTTAGAAATGCAAGATTTATGATTATAACTATCGCATACGAATGTTCAGTGGTTGATCATTAGTTGTATGTGAATGTGTTTGTACACTTAATTGTATGAGAATTTTGTATTTTCATTCAACATCTTTAGTTATGAAGCACCATAATAAATTTTGGTCTACATTTTTCAAAGACAGGCCATGCAGTTCAGAAGTTACGTGATGATTGTATTGCTGATCAGCTGTAGCGAGTTCTTTGTTAAAAAAAAAAGCTTTACTTTAGGGTGTAACATAGCAAGTCGACAATACTATAGGTAGATTCCTACCTAAATTATAAGTCAAAAAAGTTCAAGCAACAACGTGCAGATAAGCTATTTGAAAATTAGCATTTTTTCTCAATATTTTTACTTATTTTCCATAAAATATTGGACTATATCGAACGAAAAGTGACTTATATCGAAAATTAAAAATTATTTTGCTTTCAAGCAAGTCAAATAAAATTATTAAAATATTGCTGAATTTTAACAATTTTTTTATTGCAAGGTTTTACTAAAAAAAATTACTTTTAGCGAATGCACTTTTAAAATTTGATTAGTCACTTTAATAATAGTCCAACGTTTTATAGAAAATAGGTAAAAAATACTTATTTTTAAATGTCACTCATCTTCATAACCGTTGATTTTAGGACAATGTTGCTTGAACATTTTCGACTAATAATTTAGGCGGGAACTTACATGTAGCATTGTGGATCAGCCCTGTTATATTCTGTTTATATCATTTTTTTATATTTTTGATGTTTATAGCGTTAACTTTGTGGTTGGACGTAATTATTAATTTTAATTAATTAAAAATTTGTGTTAACCAAAACACAAACGTGTAACTTTACTTTTACCGGTTTCGATACCACCGTATCCTCGTCAGGACGGACGCATTTTTTAGCCTAAATTAGAATCATTTCAATTATTTTCACAACAATATACAATACTTCACTCACTTCTGGGTCTTGTATTATCTTAAAAATCTGTTTTAAACTTCTTTCTACTATATGGTTCTTTTAAAAATAAAAAGTCAATATGAAAGTTAAATATAAATAATTACATATTTTTGTTTTACAATTATTTTTAAACAATTTACACCCACACAATTATTATAAAATTTGTTTACTTGTTATTGATGTGTAGTTCATTGTTATTTTTATATGTTTCCGCTATATTTGTTGTATAAAATGGCAAAATTAAAAAAGAAATCTTAGAATAATAACCTGTTTATTGTTGGGACGACTCTGGTTCTCCAGTTGACTATTACATATTATTAAAGTGTTCATGAATCATTTATTCACTCCATGTCCAATTATTTACCATTACTGTTGCTCATAAAATGATATGATATCATGATTACTTCCATATGTTTTTATGCTTTACGCAGATATTTACTGCAGAGAAGTTATTGCTAACCGTTGTCAAACAGTTGTCGTGTCTTGGCCACTCAATCAACAGGTTTATAAATGAATTGATCCATGTTCATTATAAATCCATAATATTGAATACCTACTACGTACATTTCGTTTTTCATGATGTTGGATAGATGGTAACCAATTTGAGGTGAAAGTAGCGTAACATAACAAATTAATTTTCTTATTTAAGATAATGCAATAACTAATGAAGCCAGAAGCTACTAGCAAATCATATATACAGTACAAATAAAAAAAATGAAAATCTTGGAAAAAAAATTGAGTAGGTACATACAATCAAACATAATTATTTCGTCCGTCCATCACGCCCGAATTCATGGCTAAAAAAAAATGAAATTAAACAACCGGAGATGGGGCTTGAACCCCGGTCCACCAAACTCAAACTGGCCGTTCAATGCATGTTGCTACGGCTGCCTCTCCGTGGAGCTCCAAAAAGATGGTATAAATATATACTGGGGCTTAGCAAAGACACAAACCAATGTTCCGTCATTTTTGATGCTTTGCAGCTTGATTGACACATACCGAAGTTCGAGGTTTCCGCAAGTGTTTGTGGATGGTTTCCCTGAGGAAATTTAGGCCTTCGTTACGGCATGGTAACACGTCCCTTCGTCGAGACTTGGCCTCAAAAAGTTACAATAGAACCTTGTTTGTCAGTGGGTGAAATTAATCGGAATTAATAAATTGATGTTAATTTACAATTTTAAGATGCGTCCGCACGCTTGCTTCAAAAGTAAACACTGAATCTAAATGCATCCAAATCATAATTTGAGAGCACAATGTGTCGGCGATTTTGCCAATTTTATATTTTGTTACATATTATCAATTTTGTCAGATTCATTTTCTACAAAAATTTATTTTTACATTTCTAAATAAATTTTGAAACGAAATAAAAAATAAATTTTGAAAATGAAATCAGAATTTTTGCTAACCTGCATGATTGGTTAGACGGCCATCTATTCAATACTAACATTATTCATAAAATGTTAAATTTTCTCGAACCAGAATTGATTTTTTATTTCTATTTTATTATTCACAGTGGGTATTTTTAGGTAACGATTATTTTATCAGTGATATACAAGCACATAATTTATTCTAAATTATCATTGACAAAGCTTACGGCAAGAAATGTTTAAGCCTGTTTCTTCCGTCAGCATTTGGATTTGTTTGGTTATCGGTCATCTCGGTAAATCGGGAAGATGAAGAGCGCGTAGTAAACTGCCTGGTGTGCTAAATACCAAGTGTCAGGCAAGATAGCAAAGATTAATGTACACGTTGCAGCCCTTGAATTCAATGTAACATTTCAATTCGAAAATTAATCTGGTTTGAAACGATTTGACAACAACATTGTCACGCTGCTCTTCATATGCAACATTGAAGCCGGTGTCGTGTGAGCAAGAATGTAAAATAAAAATCTGTCATTGTTACAACAACAATCCAATCAGATTGAGCGGACAGAATGATGTTGAAAAATTACTTTGCCAACATTGATTGGTGGCGCGGCCGATGCCCATTGTCAGATGACAATACCCGAGCAATTTGTGACAATTTGGATTGCCGACAGATAACTGGGCTTTTAACAACCACACGACCTTAAATATTAAAAATACTTGTATTTAAAACCCATCGCAAGAGGCTCTTGAAAGAGACGCTTTTGTAATAAAAATGTTTACATCATTAAGTTAATTTTAAATATATGTATATGTATATTTTGTGGATATCATACATTATCGCTTCTTTGATATGATGTGTAAACCTTTTCATTGACCCGTTCTGTGCTCACATTGTGTATACATGGCGCGGGCCTGGAACAGGTATATATGAGCATCGAGTTCACCCACAAACAGGGTGTCTTGTAGCTAGTAGCCAAAACTTCGAGGGAGTCTTCTTCATTCAACTTTGATTATTCTTTACGCTTTGGGTGAAATATTGACAGTTAGGGAGATAAGCGATATCAAAGGTTTTTTTTTTTTTAATATTCCCGGCTGGTCTTTTGTAAAACATTAAACTATCATAAGAGTATGCATCTTTCATTTAAGAAAGACAATCGACTTGGTATATGTAAGCCATGTATATGACGCATATTGTTTCGTTGTGTTGGGATTACACCCAGTGGTAAGCTGCTATGGGCTTGCATTGGCTCTGTCAAACCGTTTGATGAAATAATTTTTGTTTGTTTGTTAATGGTTTTTATTATATGGATTTTTTTTTTAATTATGGTTGTGGGTTTGTGGAAGGAGTGTGGCGTTAATACAAAAATTTACAATCTAATTAATACTTTTGAACCGAATACTTGGAAATTAGATGAAATTTTCAATCCGCTGACAAAGATAATATTAGAATTCTAAGTGAAATTATAAAGTTCAAAATAAATGCAAATGATTTCAGAGATTAAATCTATGATATTTTAAGAGATAATCGCGATGAACTTTCTGAAAGGGTCAGAAAAGCTAAAATATTATTAATACAATTGCAATAAGCTCTGCAGAGGCGGAATGAGGATTTTTATTAATGACTACTATTTGTTCAGAAAATAGAGCAAATTTAAGTATTCAACATATATCAGACGTAATGACCATTAATTTCATAGGTTTGCCACCGACTTCATGGGATTGAACACCATTTGTTAAATCAAAAGTCACCATCATGCAGCAGATGATAAACGAATAAGACCTATCATGGTTAAAGTTTTGATTGAAAATCAAAACACTATTAGTAATGATTTTTTGTAATGTATATATGATGACATGTAAATAAATAATTTTGTAATGTATGATAATTTTTTTTTAATTTGAAAAAGAAAATGTATAAAAATGTTGTATTTACCAAGGTGCAAACCGATTGATAGAATTTTAGCACCACATCACCGGTTATATAATCACCAACACATCGAAACAATTTGCGTCATACGCACAGCTTATGCATACTAATTTGACTGTCTTGTGAAATGGAAAGATGTGTAATTGCTATTGAAAATATTCCAATTAGTTTTCTTTGATACAATTATTAAAAAAATTAAATATTATTATTATTATTAAATTAAATTATTAAAAACTTTTCAGAAATTAAAAAAAATTGTAATGTTTTTGTCATTTTATTTAAATATTCCATATATGATACAGTCAGTTATCTATATACAGGGTGTAACAGAACTAGTCCACAATATTTAACAGGTAGATTCCTGCTTTAATTATGAATTGAAAATGTTCAAGCAACCTTGACTTAATATTGATATTTATGGAGATATGTGATATCAAAGTTTGCATTTTTTTTCAATATTTCTGACTTCTTTTTTGTTAAAAGTTGAACTATCATAACAGTAATTTATATCAATTACGAAAGAAATCATTCCCTAAAAATTATAAAAACCCTGCCTAAATTCTAATCGGAATGTTTTTCATTTGAAATTGGAAGGTTTTTATCAATTTATTTGACTTTTATTAAAAAAAAGAATTTTTCATATTCAATATAAGTTACTGTAATGATAGTTCAAAATTTTACAAAAAATATGTCAGAAAAATTGGAAAAAAATGCAAACTTTGAAGACGCATATCTCCATAACTGTTGATATTAGGTCATGATTGCTTGAACATTTTCGACTCATAATCAAGGCAGGAATGCACAGTATTGCGGACTAGCTCTGTTATACCCTGTATATGTGATTCCTGGCAAATCAAAAGTTCTGAGGCCACAGTAAAGAACCTGCCAGGGATATCTTTTCATTCAGGCTTTTTGTCTCTTGAAATTTTTTTTGCATACATGATAACCTATATTGTAAAGGATTTCTATCCGAATACAATGATAATGAAATGTACGAGCAAGAAAATTCTGCAATCGTGTTCAATATTAGTTATTCAAACGTGAGACACCACCATGAGAATTTGAATATTTAATCTGAATCTTAATAGTTATGAATTGCTATTTATAAATCAAGTACAAGGTACAATGCCGTATTCAAACAGAACATACATAAATATACATTACGATGAGTAGAAACACTAGTATAACCGTAGATTCTTACAGTTTAAGGCTTTATATAATAAATTCATGCCATGTACGTACTTCTATCTCGGTATTTTTTATATAGGTTGGATCACACAATAATGGTGCATTATCACAATGACCCTTGTTAATTGAAAAAGCTAAATTACCTGGACCAGACATTCCCAGTGTGGGTGTTGATAATCAAATGAGTTTTTTCAGTATAATACTGATATAGATTACCTGCTTTATAGATAACCTATTCGCACAATATATCTCATTAGCTATTTTTTTTAATTATAAATGTGTGCACAATATACACATTCTCATACAAAAAAAGAGCCTCTGTGAATATATTAAATGTTGATATGGTTCAATATAGAATAATAAAATGCGAATAAAAAATACACTTAGGAATTAATTTGAAAATAAATTTAAAAGGTAAAAATTTGCAAAAAGTATTTGGTTATTTTTTTCTAATTTTCAATTTATCTAACTATAATAATCATATGTTATTTATTTGAAATTTGTTTAAATCCTTGATAGTGTCAAAAGAAAGGCTTGTTTCCAAAAGATGATAAGAAAATTCAGAATATTTATTGCTCTAAACTGTATTATTTATATAAATAATATCCCAGAAGTGTCCTTTTCTATATCAGTTTTTGATATATAAATATCCCTTTCCCTTTCAATAAAAAAAACGAGTTCTCATCATAATCATGTCAGGGGGCCCAAGTCTCTTCAAGGCGTTTCCATCTTCCTGTGTCTTGTGCCACTTCTGTACTTGCTGGCCAATCAAGATGCAATCTGCCCACATTCAGTCTTTGTAACTATTTATCCCAGTTTTGACTGCTGGCATTCGCAACATGTTTCCAAGCCATTTTTATTGAGATCTTTCTACATATAGAAGTAGGGGCTCCATGCCGAGGATCTTCCATGTCTTACTCGGTCCCAGCACTGGGGCTAGACTTTTCCCAGCCACAGACATGATTGTTTTTGCCGCCATAGTAAAGCTGTTAAATTCAAATTTTACAAAATGAAATCGCTTAGAGTCTTTCTTTCGGCCGCCCTCTCAGTTTGGCCCCCACAGTGCGTAGCGCCAGCACGCTCAGTCCAATAATGTTACTTGTGCTACTCTCCCGTGGTAAGTAATTTTTGCATCCTGGATTCCTGATCTTTTGTCCATTTCTGTCGTCAGAAATTTGATAAAACTGTAATAGCTCTATGCCATTGATAGCAGGCGCGTCCAGTGAGAATATTGTAGCATGACTTTTTCGTAAACATAAATTTTGGAAAAACAGTAGATATTACAAAAAATTACGATATATTAAATTTGATTTCTATAATAATAATTGTGATACGAATATTACGAGATATATGTTTATTTAGATTTTTTTTCCAAAATATATGGTTACGTAAACATCATGCTGCAATGTTCCCATTGCACGCCCCTTGTTGGCACTCATACATCATCATCACTGTTGGTTCTGCAACCCCTGGTGGGTCTTGGCCTCCTCAAGGGTCCTCCTCTACTGATCTCAGTCTTTTTCCAGCTCTCTCGAGTTCTGAATCTCCAAGGCAGATATACGTTTGATAACATTGTCATTCATCTTAGTTTTGGCCTTCCTAAACTCTTTCGTCCTATTGGTCTTGAATTCAGCAGGGACTTTGGTGCTTGTTATCCAGCCATTCTCTCCACGTGACCCGCCACTGATGTTTTCCCTAATTTTATAAATTTTGTGACGCTTAGCACCTTGAATAGAGCTCTTTGTTGTAGCGCCTACACCAAAGTCCACTGTCTCCACGGTTCAAAGATATGTCTCAAAATTTTCAAAAACGTCCAATACTCGCTCATTCCTGATAATTATTATCGTAGTTAATTATTGCAAAATTTACGAAACTATTGTATAAATATGTCTTTCATGACTGGTTTAAAATACTAGCTATAAAGAAAAATACACACACAAAGCGGATTCTCTCTGCTTTTCAATTATTATTTGTGCATACATCTCTGCTAGATAATCAAATATTAGATTTTATGAAAACTTTATATAAATGAATATTTATTCCAACTAGTCTTAAGGTGCCTGTACGCAAGTGTCTAACATGTCAACAATTTATTCTCGTGTCCTAGTTAGGTTGATGCTTAAATGAGAACCTATATATCTTGTGGATGTTACGATTGTAACAAATTTAAATGCAAATGTCCGTAACTGGTCGATGTACATTACCGCTAACAGTGTTGCATAAATTATATCCAATCAATACTCCACTGGAGCTTTTATTACTCTTGTCAACTCTTGCTGTGAGTAGGTACTGAATCAATATTTTTCCAATAAATCAGTATGAGACAATACTTTATCAATTTGAATTTTTCCAATAAGAAATATTACAAGTTTTAATAGATATATTTTGAATAAAAAACATTATTATGAAATGAGGTAAGAAATATTTTTAATAAATTACTGTTTTAAATCAACTTTTTTAAAAGATCATTTATGAAGTATTATCTTACAATAAAAAATAGTTAACCTAAATACTTTAAAAGTTTTTACAGAACCTTGGGTATCAAAGGTTTAAACAAAAACGTTTTTTATAATTTATTCACAAATTATCGATTCATATTTTAGTAAAATTAAAGTGTCATTCATTTCTTGAAAAACGGTCCTAACAATGTATTTTGCGATAAACTACTTACTTGTTTACTACATAAATACATAAACTACATAAACGAGGAATCAAAAAATTGCTAGAATGATGGAGGAACATTGCATCTGTCGACTGAGAATAAATTTTTTGGAAAGTATTGTCAATTTTTCTTTTTTTTTAATTTCTACTTAATTTTAAAATACAAACAAAACACAAAAAATATCTTTGATATCGCATTTTGGCCAGTAAATATTGTAATGTGATTTTTTCGTGAAAAACAATAATAATTATTCACACAGAAGTCCGTAACAAATGTGACATTGTTATTGTTTTGTTCTCCTCTGTGTAACGGATTGATGCTACAGTTTCAATTAACCATAAGGTCATACTATATCGATGCATTGTCTGCCAGTCACTTTGTCCTCTTCCCAAATGCTTTTGTTTGAAGAATAATGTTCACATGTTGTTTGTTTACTTCAAATTTTAGCATTCACATAATGTTTATTAAATTGTTATGCATTGTACATGATAATTAATAACAATTACATTTGTTCTATGTATGTATATCACATAAGTGGCGTGGATAATAAATTGGGAAAAAATATATTAGTATGGTTGCTCGTACATTATTATATATTGGGGCGTACTATAGGTGAAGGTTACAGGGTACAATTTCTACAAACTACCTATATTAGAAGGATGTATGGTTTAAATGAAAATAATTTCATGATTAATTTTAAAAGTCCTTAATTTAAGTTAAAACATCAGAACAATACCTAATTGATGTGTCAGTATATACTCTATGGACAAATTGGAGATTGAGTACGACACTAACATATTATAAATATAACAGGCTAAATATGTCAATTACTGCGTACAGGCCTACGATAGCATCAACAAAGAGAAACTGTATGACATACTTATTTCTAACATTCAAGATACCGACAAAACTAATCAGACTTATAATAGCTACAATAAGCAACACGAAATCTAGAATTCGGATCGCAGGAAAGCACGGAGGGAATTTGTAGTGTCCCAGAATCCCAGATTTACTCCTACACTCTTCAGTAAGTTTCTGAAATAAGTTATACATCAGACATACCATAGCATAATGTATATTTCCAAAGCAGCCAAATCATTGGATACACAGATGATCTTAACATAGTTGAAAGATCCCTGATAGCGATAAAAGAAGTTTTCGAGACAACAGCAGATACAGAGATGGGATTGGAAATGAATGAGAGCAAAATGAAAGTAATGATATAATACAGAAGCCCGATTAATAAGCTTCAACACAGTTTGGAGACAGATATAGCTTTGAAGAAATCAACGACTAATACCTCGGATCCACCATAACCAAAGAAATGAGGAAAATGGAGATCACACGGAGTTGGAGGCGAGGACTAATGGAAGCCAAGGCTCAATATGTGCTGTAGAGCCAGTCAAGAAGAGTGTTAGGTTTAGGAAAAATTTTAAATAAAATTAAAGCATTACATTGAATTGGCTTTTCAATTTGAATGTGTTTAGTTTTTAAAATTATATTTCTAATGTCATAAATTTGAAAATTAAAACAATGACATGTATTTCTGATAATGAATACATAGATCTTATCATTGTTTCTGGATTTTAAAACTTCATATTAATTTGATTCTTTTTATGTTGGAAAAACCATCTAGCAAGGTAAAATACTAGTATATTTTATAATTTAGGTATAGTATAAACATAATTGGCTTCTTAAAATTATTGTTCGCCTACATCCGTGTCCTATACAACAGATCTATTTGTGATTTTTTTTTTAAATTTTCAGTCAATTTAAAGGTACTATATTCCCATTAGACCCCCACTTATCCTAGTGGCATTAATGGACTACCAACATATGTCATCGTGTCTGGTAGATCAGACCATATTAATCATGCATAATTTAAATCTTGATATTTAACGTGTCAGTCCATTTTAATAAACTTCTGGTGTTTACATGTTTTGAATTTACATGCAAGTTTCGTTTACATTACTTAATCTAGAATACAATGGGTCATTATTGATGGAATAATGCCGATAAAATTTGACTTTTATGAATACTCGTTTCAAACGATTGCGTTTAAAATATTAATGAATTATTTATCTTAATGAGTTAATGGAAAAATAAAATCAACTAATTTCTCTACCATTAACCCTTACCACGCTGATAAAAATATCTATACCCACGTGAGTTGTCAACTCAATTTATTGTTAGCGGCCTCCGTAGCACAGTGGCAATGATACTGGCTTCTCACACCTAGGGTTCTAGGTTCGTTTCTCGGTGTAATTAATCTATGTGATTTTCTCAAGCCCGGGTATCTTTGTGATGTGATGAAGCACTTTTATATTTAAGTTTTTGTGACTTATTTTTATTTACTAATGGTTATATGAATTTGTAATGCGCATAATTATAGAAATTAAGAGGCTCAATGCAATCAGTAGATGTGTGTTACTATAATATATTGCTGTAGTTTATTTAAGTACATTACTGCACCAAAGCAATTGCGCTAAAGTGAGCCATGTAGACCCCCTGCACATTTCAAACTTTGTTCTTGTTTAGATTTCTTTTGTACACTTTTTACAGAAACATGTAGATTCGTACCTAAATATAACGTATATAATTATTGTGGGTTAAATGTTCAAGCAACACTGTTCTAATATCAATAGTTATGGAGATAGGTAATTTCAAAGTTTAAAATTTTTTTTATAATATTTTTGTCTTATTTTCTTTAAAACGTTATATTGAAAAATTTAAATTCATTCACTTTGAATGTAGTGATTAAAACCTTGCAGCAATTTGAAGATGATTTTTTTCAAGGTTTTAATTATTGATATATGACATTTTGAAGTTAAACTTTTTTAGGTGCGTCGGTTGTGAAATTTTAGGGTGCGACGAAATGCGCATCATGCAACGGATTATTTTCACACCATAAAGTCACAACTCACCAATCAGTAGTTAAGATGGCAGGTTTCCGAGTGACATTTAACCAATAGCAATTATTATAAGTGACGACATCACGTTGTATAAAAATCGTGTTTTTAAAATTGAGTGCCGTAATTAACAAAATGCTGTTATGAAAATTGTATATGCTTCGGGCGCTGTAATTATTGTTCATTTTTTATGATGTATTTTTCATGATATAATTGTGATCAAATTCATTATCATGGTGATTGAAATTACGTGCTTTCTGTTTTATTTTCGCTTTTTGTACAAAACATGTGGGTACTGTATTTATTGGGTATTTTTTATCAGTTGATGGAGAACAACCATTGATGGAAATTCCAGTTTGTGTTGTATACCTTGAGTTGGAACATAGCTGGGTAGAATGCGCATGCACATTATGTCCAGCTATGTTTTTACACTAACTGACTAACACAGCACATAATTTTTTATATATGCCAAAGAAGTATAACTTTTAACGGGTGTACATAGGTAAACACCCCCCATTTGTTATACAGAATTTGGTATTTAAAGTTATGCACATTAATTTTAGAATATCTTTAATTTTATAAAATTTCTGCAAAAAGAAAACAATTTTGTTAAGTTACGACGCAAGTAAGTACATATTTATTACTTACACATGCAAGAACATATTATATATCAAGTTAAATCAACATGTCAAGCCTCTACATTATTTATCTTGAAAATATTAAAATTTATTGTTTTGAAAAATTTTAAAGCAACTGGTATTCAAGGGTTTTTGCGTTGTTTATTTTATGTAAACTCCTATTGAAATAATAAATGTAATTAATTTGTAGCTAATACGTATTTACATAGTTTAAAAAATACATTTCTATTCAAAACAAGTACAATTTACCAAACAAAATATTCAATTGAATAATAGGTTATTCAGCAGAGAACAATTGTCATTGTGATGAGACAAATAGTAATCATATGTTCCAGGGGTTTCCAATTTTTTTTAAAATTCATTTATACAAACTTGTATTTTTTATTAATAGCCAATAACTGGGTCTAAAAATGCAATTTTCATCATTAATATAACAGAAACAATTTTTTGCAACAGACTTGCGATTCAGACCAATTTAAATTACGAAATTCAATTCAGATAAATTGACAAATGAAAAGAAGCATACTTACTATTATCGTGGTAACATGATTACAAACAGGTTTATTATTATGCCAGAACTGGTAAATAATAAACAGTTAACCAGTATTTTCTTGCTTACCAGTCTCAACAACCAGTATTCAATTTATCAACAATATATTTCATTCTTATTATTATTATTTAACAGTTAATTACCGGTATTATTTATTATTTACCAATTCTTTTTTTTATAAAACGTTCATAAAGTTTGATTTTAATCCCTATTGTACACCTACATATCATTAAATAAATAAGTTTTAGTATTAACTCTCCCATGAGTTTCCCTTTGGAATAATAAATAAATGTATGTTTTTTTTTGTTGATTTCCAGAACTTTTGTCTCATCCGGATGATTCGGGAGTGACGAACGCAATATTTTCCAACGATTTGTTCCATTTTTACTCATTTCCCCGAGCACATGGCTGTCCCGGCCGACAGCAGACGCGACGGGACCTTCCTTTCTATTTACGTTTTGAACTTGACACACAGCGGCGGTTGACCGCAGCTCGGGATTACTTCTCCCCATTTCAGTCTAGATCATTAATAAAATGCGAGTGAAATAAACTATTGAACGTACATGTTGAAGAGTTGTCGGCCTTGCCGACGTGCATTCGGTACAAGCCCGCGACTGCACGGTGCAATTTTCATTTGGCATTCGATTCCCGTCGCGCGGCGGGCAAAGAACACCGTTGGCGCTCGCCCACTTTTGCCGCCACGGCGTTATTTTTACTTTCGTCGCGGTGTGAGCCGAATATCCGTTTATAACCACTCTCCGGTCTGCTACGCGCCCGCGGCCAATTAAAAGTGCGTACTTTTTTCAAAGTAGGCGCCAGTGTTGACATCAATTAAAATCATAGAATACCTACCATGGAGTGAATTTTGAATTCGGAGCAGATTTCGCAACTTTTGTTTTTATTACTATAACCTTATATTTGTGACTGTTGACGATGATAACTTTGTGAGTTCGTCCCGATGTCGCTGATTTATCCCAGGTCGAAGCCGGAGGTTTGATTTTTAATTGTTTTCATTTTATATAGCTCCAAAAAGGCATTTATTATCGCGGTGACGTGCGCGCAATAATAACTATGAACCATGGTGTGCCGCGATCAATTCTGTTTTAATGCATATAACAATATAATGTGCGGCGTCGGCTGCGAGCGAATGCGTAACATATTTTATGCATTTATTTCTCACTGGGTGTTCTTACTAATCAGTTTCTTTTACATGCATACCTTGTTTGACGTTATTTAAAATGTTTTCGTAAACAATGCATGAATGGAAACTACATATATTATTTATGTATGTCGTTGACTTGTCGCGTGTTCATTTGGCCAGCATATTTATACGCTCGTGATAACATATATTTACTAAAAGGAGTTGGACAATATTCGCGACATCGTCGCATGTACACTTTACAAACGCAGTAGACGTAGTTCGCACGCTGAATATTTTCTCTTTTCTTCGCAAGAAAACAATTGTAGTGCGCGATAATACCGCCAAAACACGTTTGTTTTGTAGAAAATAATTTTACGCGAAATATTATGATCTTCCCTTTCTAGTATTTCTATATTTGTTTTGCATTTTTATCGCAAAATAAATGTTGGCTCGACATTTTAATAGCTTCTGAGTATACGTGCCTACTGACAGTTTTTATCGCGTAAGATTTTTAATTCCTTAAAAAATTAAAAATTTCTTTCAAACTTATAAAAATGCCAGAGTAGTTATTTTTTATTTTAGATATTCGTTTTAATCCGTTACAAACGCGCTCGAACGACGGTAGTAAAATGCTGCAACTTGAAATACTACATTTTATCGCGGCTGAAGCTTATCACAATTTTAATGTTTATTTAATTACCTGTAAACCGCAGAAAATCTTTTTTCAATCCAATCTTATTTTACATTTTTCATTGGGAATGTTCGCAAATTTCCGTTACCACATTTTATTTTCTTATCAGAATCTCTCTAGAGCAAATTGTTGTACATACCCATATGTAAGCACTTCCTTTGGCTGAAGCAAAAATTAGTAATGTTTGTAGAAAGACACCATTTTGTATGTTGTAGCTATAGCGATATTTTCGCCAATTATCATTACTGAAATTATTATTATATGGTTAAACTTAAAAGAAAACAACGAGATTTATCTGTGATTTTTTAATAGCCAATTAATTAGTAATTGAAAAAAGTGAAGTCATTTGGCCGTATTCTGAAAATAGGAATTATTGGGATCATAAGATTGTTATCCCAATACTTAATACACGAGAATAAAAAAAAAAAACGAGACATAGGTATACTTCGGTGTTCGTCGTAGTCAAATAGGGAGATTTGTATATTTTGACATATCTCTCTCGCAGTGTCCAATGCCTGCAATGCCTTTAAAAAAGGAATTGATTTCTTCAATACCTTCTTATCCAGTGGTCTGGTCAGACAGAGCTTCGAAGTGATTACCGAAGTACCTATCACAAACGTAACCTCACAACTCACGTTTCGAATAAAATTACATGAAATAAGTACTAATGCTGTATTAAAAGCTTATAAAAAATATTATTTCATATTCACTTATTAATTTCACAGGGTCCTGATCTAAAATTATGGCAAAATTGTCATTGTCGCATTGGACTCGTATTTATATTTGACGTTTGATGGATAACTGTCATGTATTTCTTTCTCACACCCTTTCTCAACTAGAAACTGAAAGAAACAATCACCGATGTATACCTGTGTCTCGTTTATTTTTTATTTTATTCTCTGGGATAGTAAGCTTAAGATCACAATATTGCCATTTTTGGAATACGACCGACTACTATTGATGATATTTTAACCGATGACACACTAAGAGCTCACGCAGACTATAGATTTTTGATCGACCAAAAATTGGATTGGTCGCTTATTAGCATGAAGACATACGTGATTGGAAATCGCCAGATTAAAAAGTTTACCAGCTATAGCGTGACTGCTTAATAGTGTGGCGTGCTATGCGAGCGCAGAGACTCGCCGACTATTCAATCGGCGATGCTCTTAGTTCCTTTGCTATTGCTGTTCCTATTAATTTAACAAGTTCATTGAAACTGGTTATTCCCATTCTATAAAAAGCAAAATACTTTTTTAGGAAATTCAGTAGTTTAGAATAAAATGTATAAAAATATCCTCACAATAATCTATCACTGCATCCATAATGCGTCCATTATTCTCATTTCTTCTTCGACATTCTTCTCCTTTCTTTTATAATCAGAGCGATAATAGCAGTTCTCTGGAACATTTCTTTGTCGCTGAGTGCTGCAGTACTACAATTGCAGCTTACCGACTAGAAATCGCCCGACTATTCGGCAGTCTACGCACCCACCCGAAATTAAACTGTTTAGTTTGCATAGAGTGCGAGAATGCAGCCGAGGATACAGCCGATAGTTTAGCCAGATAGGATCTGACTAAACTATCGGCCGTAGTCTGTAGTCTGCATTGGCTCTAACCGTTATTTGACATTTGTATCTGATTGTGTTGATTTTCTGTAACTGTATTAACTGATTTTCCATCGATGGGCAACCATTGGTACTAGATGGCAGTTAAATCTCAGTTACCAATCATTGATATAATCTGATTAAAATCTCAAATAACTGTATAGTGTGGTTAAAATAATGGTTTGGCCCTCACTATTGACTACCTAGTGATAACTTATCAACTAAGAAGTTTTTTTAATAAGAATTACAAGACAATAAAATATTAAGGTAAAAATGAAGTCAGGTTCTCAAAAGTTATAAATTTTTTATGTTTTTTTTTCCTCGAAAAAATATTAGCTATTGAATTGACATGTTTGTAATAGTGTTGCTGTGTACAGGTGCTGTCGATGAGCGATGAGCTTCGCCGGGCCCTCTACTCCTCCGGCGCTTCCGTGGATCTGGAGTTCAGTCCTCCCGACCTCATCGGCGCCACGGAGGTCCTCACAATGGAGCACAGGTACGATTCATCTTAAGTGTTGGCGGTATGAAACTTAGGTGTGATAGGGTGCGCCATTTTACATATGCACATATGTATTTCAAATAACTTGAAAGGTTTTTTTTATTTAGTAAATATTAGGCGTTATCCAGCATTATCCAACCCGGTTTGGTGAAGTTTAGCAGACAAAAACCAAAACAGTTTTAAATCATAGATATTAATCCTATTCTTTGTTGTATGCAGCGTATCTCATAGCTAGCAGCAAAAACTTCTTCTCATGTAATTTTGGAGGAATCTTCTTCGTGTAATTTTGAATAGAAAATATTCTTTACACTTTAGGTGAAATGTGCACAGTTATGGAGATAAGTGACATCAAAGTTAGCAATTTTTATACAATATTTTTGAGTTATCAGTAAAACGTTAGACTATCACTGCCATAACTTGTAGGGAATATTAAAAATTTATTCACTTTGATACAAGTCAAATAAAATTATTAAAATTGCAGAAATTTGAAAAATATAATTTTTGTAAGATTTTTGTCATTTTATTTGACTTGTTTTGAAGTGAATAAATTTTTAATGTTACATAAAGTTACTATAGTGATAGTCCAATGTTTTACAGAAAACAAGTCAGAGATATTGAAAAAAAATGCAAATTTTATGTCGCTTATCTGCGTAACTGTCGACATTTCACCCAAAGTGTTAAGAATATTTTCTAATCAAAATTGAATTAAGAAGACTCCCTAAAAGTTTATACTACCCCCTGTATATACTTTTTATTTTAATCAACAAAAATTAAATAATTTTGATAATGAAATCAGTCATTTCTCGGTGATATTTTTTCTTTGATTGCATGAAAAATGAAAAACAACATAGTTCAGTCCAATCTGTAAGAATATGCCTGCCTAATGGCTTCTACATAACTGAACTTTATCTACGGCATATAAATAATTATATTAACAATTAGTATAAATATATTAACAATGAATGGATAATAAAATATTAATTAGAGACCAAATCAAGTCATGACATGCAAGAATGAAGCGATATTATACCTGCATCCTATTAAATCCAACACAATATGGAAGAAGTCAAATCGAAGAGTATAACTGCTCGTGTGTACATAACTGGCAGTATAGCTAATTTTTTTATATTGGGCGAGACACCAGGACAGGACAGACACAACTGCGGCAAGAATTAACCTTTAAAAAGTAGGGTTGGCATTAATTTATTCTTCCTTAACTCTGTTCAACAAATGTGGTTGGGTAACAATGACTCACACTCGCTCACACAACACAAACTGAACAGAAAATATAAATAAATAAAAATTATTCAAGACTAATTCCTGAAATACGAAATGTGTAGTCGGTTAACGGACATAGTGATTCATACCACTTATAGGTAGTGGTATGAATCACTACGCCTGCTACAATTCGTGGAATTGATGTAGGCACGTACAGCACTAAATAGGGGTGGCCAGCAGGTAGAGAGACGCGCGGGGGATGAGACCCCTTCTCACTGCACTTCGGCCTCGCTCGGCTTTAGCTCGTTGGCCTACTATACCATTGAAATTCAAAACCATTAATCTAAATATCCTGCACTATTTTATTTGTGTTCGCCGTGGGTAATTTCTCCGTACTATTTGCCCAATGACCTTTCTTAATATTTTTTATATAATGAGAACCTTCTCATTTTATACTGAAACTATGGCCCGAATTCAGAGTTTTAGATGATTTATTGGTTAAGGTAAGCCTTAAAAGCGTAATTTTTAGTACAAAATATCACTTTTAATGCGTACCTTAACCTTTAAATCATCTAAGTATCGACTCTGAATTCGGGCCTATGTTAAACTAAGTTGATATTTACTTCAGCCACTTTAAAGGTTTGTTGTATTTTATGGGTCCTGGATGCAATGAGGTTTGGAGACTCACTCCAGTGACTATTTGAGGAAATATCATTTACGAAATTTATTATCCTTCCCACTATATCACGATCCTGTCTCGGTCACATGTGTCCTGCCAACCCTTACGTTAAATGTTTTCTGGTTGGAAAAAATCATGAATTCAGTTCATAATGGCTGGGAGCCAAACTTGGCCTCCCACACGGCACGACCGAGAATCAGAAATAAGATTTAAAAATATCTTAAGCCTCCTTGTTAGTACTAGCTTGCTACAATTTCACCAGAGCCAACCATTTTTTTATTTCAATCAAATATTCTAACAAAAATTTAATGTAAATTAAACGTATCAAAAATACAAATCAGTGCAGTATATTCTACACAAGAAATATGAATTTTTATGGCATTCCAATGCCACAATCCAATGCTGACAAAGCAAGATATTGACATTGGTTCTTTTTTGTTTTTTGTTATTTTATTTGTAAATTTTTTGAAATATTATATGAACTAGCTATAACCAGTAAAAATTGACATACTTCTGCATGTATGATTTCATATTTTCATTAATCAGTAGTTATAATGTCCTAGCGGTATATAAATCAAAACACATTTTCTTATACATACATAGTTTTTACATCCATTTTTTTTTATAAATAGGAAATTTTTTAATGGAAATATTTTAAACCAGTGTGCAAGTGTTCTCTAAAAATGCACCTTGATACTGTATTAATTATATAGAGAATTCAACATACTTTGACCGCGAGTTATGGCTGTGAAAATAGCACCATCCAATGTAGCGTTAGTGCAGGATATTGTTACGCCGGGAATGATGTGTTTTGATGATAGGTTTAAAAAGTGTAAATAGTAATTGTCCGTTTGTTGCAGAGAAAAGTTGTGCAGCCACCTGCCCGCTCGCGCCCAGGGCTACATGTGGTCCCTGGTGTTCTCCAGCAGCCTGCACGGCTTCTCCCTCAACTCCCTGTACAGGAAGATGCAGCGTGTGGACAGCCCCCTGCTACTCATTATACAGGACACTGAGAATAATGTGAGTAGCGATCGTGATCCTCGTCTTTCTTATGAGCGCGCCCTTATCATAAAACCATTTTTGAAAACTTGACATCTGAAACAAATTATAAAACTTTGCGAAACCGATTACTATAATGATTATGTCACATGACTCAGTATCAACAGTTTTTATTTATTGTTTTCTACAATAACAGGTGTAATAGAGCTAGTCCGCAATACTTTACAGGTGGATTCCTACCTTGATTATGAGTCGAAAATGTTTAAGCAACCATGACCATTTATAACATCGATAGTTAAGGAAATATGCAATATCAAAGTTTGCATTTCTTTAAAAATATTTCTGACTTATTTTTTGCAAAACGTTGAACTATCATAACAGTAACTTATGTCTAATACGAAAAAATTCATTCCCTTTAATACATGTTAAATAAGATGATAGAAACCTCCCAATTGGAATTTTTTCAGGGTTTTTTATCATTTTATTTAACTTTTATTAAAACAAATAAATATTTCGTAATCATTATAAGTTACTGTAATGATACTTCAACGTTTTGTAAAAAATAAGTCAAAAATATTGAAAAAAGAAGGCAAACTTTGATATTGTATAACTCCATAAACATTTCCGACTGATAATCAAGGCAGGAATCCACCTGTTAAGTATTGTGGACTTGCTCTGTTACACTCTGTATAAATTATTACTTCCTGCATATTGTAATTTTAACAACAATCATGTCTTGACCCCTATCACATAACATTGTGCACTTTGTAAATTTAAAATGATGATTATTATATCAGTTTATTTATATAAACAAATGCAACACTTGTTTAAGACCACATTTGAGTTTTATTAAATCATCTATCATCTATCTCATCATCTGTAGGTCTCGAAACTAGTACTCTCTGCCAAATAAAATTCAAAAGTGAAATTCTTAAACTAGTGTTTCATTTATTTATACAAACCAGTGGTATCATTCCACAAAGTTAATATTAAATTTAAGGCAGTGTGATATTGACATTTGATAAATAGACAATAAGTATGTCCCGTTTATTTTTGAGTGTTGGGGGTAGCAATCACCATTATAACAATCTTAATGTCCTGAGAATATTGGGGTTTATCCCTTTAGTGAGGTAGCTAGTGGCCGAAAGGCTTGTTACATATGTGGGGTATACCCTTTAGTGAGGTAGCTAGTGGCCGAAAGGCTTGTTACATATGTGGGGTATACTATACCCTTTAGTGAGGTAGCTAGTGGTCGAAAGGCTTGTTACATATGTGGGGTATACTATACCCTTTAGTGAGGTAGCTAGTGGCCGAAAGGCTTGTTACATATGTGGGGTATACTATACCCTTTAGTGAGGTAGCTAGTGGTCGAAAGGCTTGTTACATATGTGGGGTATACTATACCCTTTAGTGAGGTAGCTAGTGGCCGAAAGGCTTGTTACATATGTGGGGGTATAAAAGCAGCAATATCCAAAAAATTTAAAAAATGTTTTGAATGCAGTCACCGATGATTACTAATTTAAAATGCTCTGAATTCTTATAAATTTATAGCCTATGTTACTAATCCTTGATGACTGCAATAAATTTTTTTTGGATATTGCTGCCTTTGCTTTTATACCCCAAATATATCCTAATTTATTTGTATGCTGTGTATGTATCAAGCAATCAAATGTCTATTTTTGTCCAATAAACGCCGATTTATCGGTAATGAAATGAAATAAAAGTGAATGGGGCATATTTAAATATATTTATAAATATTCACTATGAATGAAAATAAATATTACTGAAGGGAAAATATGTCGAGTGTTCATCTTTTTGATTAAAAGATTGAGACTGTAATCAAAGTTTTTTGTCATGACTTGTGAATAACCTTTCAGTGTGGCTATTTCCCTTAGAGGACGTTGATATTATTTTTGTTTTCAATTAACAAAACTGAAGTTTTCCTATTAAACTCAAATAAATATTTACATACCAGCTTCACCCTTTGACTTAATTAGTGTCATCAATGTTTTATTTTCTACAGTTTATCACCGCAAGCCCAGATGATTTTGCACATTTTGATAAGGGACTTCCTTCACCTTTTTGTTTATCAATAATTAACATCCTGTAATTTAAATATGCTTACGGTACTTTAAGGCGATCGTCCACAGTGGTGTCTGTCGTATTTCGGGAAGATTTTACATATTTTTGTCGTGTGGTGAGGGGTAACGTATTTGCGGCGCAGAAATGGTAGGTTCAATTGTTGGATTTGAGACAGTCAGCGCCACGGAGACGAGCGGATGTAGATATTGACGAATAATGTATTCTTTTAATTTGTTTTCCTTAAAATTTATTTATTTTCCGCTGCATTTAACTTGTGTTAACAGTTGAGAATGTCGAAATTTGCCTCAGATTTATCAATATTTGTAATGTATTTAATTATGACATATTTAAAAAAAAATATATATATATATATAATAAACATAATAAACATACAAGAAATTGCATTTAGAAAGATCAAATAAGAAATCAATAAACCAAAAATTAAATAAAAATTGTTCATAAAATATATTTTTATTGTTAATTGCGTTAATTTTGTGGTTGGATATAATTATTAATTAAAAAATAAACAAAACAAACTTTGTATAAATTATCATAATATATAAATAAGTTTGATTAATTTATTGTCCATTTCCATACCATTTGTGGAATGGGTGGACGTAATCGCTTTATCAGACGCCTTTTTCAGATTTTGTTAATTTTTTAATTCATTATATGTTTTATATACTTTTTTTATAATATTTGTGTAGTAAAAATGGTGATGTGTCACAACACGTCAGTCGAAACACAACTGAATATCCCAGAAAACTGAAGACACGTTGCCTTACTTACATAAAAAATAACGGTTAGCAAAATGCAGCTGATAAATTGTAGGAAACAATTAATAATGACCAAAATTATATTTTCAATAGGTGCGGCTTTTGTTGCGCTTTATATTCATTATTATATTTAAAAAATTAAGTTCAATTATTTCCATTAGAAAACAGTCACACAAAAATTGTTAATTCTTTGTTTTTTTAAAAATGCACAATAAATATAAAATGTGTGACCTAAACTGTAAAAGTACAATTATCCAAAAATAATTTAAATTTGTTAGGCCTACACTGGACAAGCAAAATGTACGTGTAAGCCGGCTGCGAAAACACATGTTCACTGCCCTGCTGCCGGGGGGGTTTAATATAATATAATAAAGTTATCAACTATGTAAAAAGGATTGAATAAAAACAAAAAATATTGTTAATAAAAGGTTTACCTTATAATATCATTGAAAAGAAATACGTCACAAGTCCATACAGTTATAAAAAGCCCACAAAATGGTGGAATTTATGTACATATTTATTGTAAAATATATGGAACTTAATGAATTAATTTTAATTTGATACTTTTCCATACAAAAATGTGATACGAAATGCAAGAAAATTTATGTGAAACAGTGCTCGTTGCCGCTGAATTTTGTGCGCGCATTGCTAGACGATTGCTTTAATTATTCTTTTTGTTTTTCTAATAAAAGGTTAATAGTAAAAATTGTGTTGAGCTTTGTTTATGAAATGAATCCTTTTACCATTATTGTAGGATAATACATATATAAAAAAAGGAACTTATTTTGAACTGAAAAATTGTTCCTTACATGATCTTTAAGAATAGCCACTCTCGATTCTATTTACTAGGTTTATAAAATATGTGACTTGTGCAAACAAATAGTATCCCTACTTTTCTTTCTTCCACTTCACTGTCCAAACCACACAAAATTAAAAATAATCCAACTTTGTCTGTCAATGTTTCGTTGCAGTTTTGAAATTGTGCCAAGAATATTTCATCAATGCCAATGAGTTAACCGGCTGCAGGGCGCACACAAAACATTGCATTACTCTTTTTTTAAACATTTTTAGGTGTTTGGTGCCCTCACGTCATGCGCTCTCCATCCTTCTGAACACTTCTACGGCACGGGCGAGTCCTTCTTGTACTCCTTCTGCGCACGGCGGCCCCCCAGCCCCGCCCACCGGCCCTCACAAGGTCATCTGCCGTCGCAGGCTCTCCTCCCAACGCAGACTGGCGGCGGCGAGGCAGCCGAGCCCGAGGCGGAAGGGGCCAGCGAGGGCAGTGCGGAGGAGCGAGGCTTTCGGGTGTGGCAGTGGACCGGAGACAATCTGTACTTTATCCGGGGAAGCAACGACAACATCTCCATTGGTGCCGGCGAGTGAGTGTATTTAGAATGTATTGGAATGTACAGATCCCATTTGAATGGTGCGAGGAGAACAATAAAACAGCAGTTGCAGAATGTGTTTTTAGTATATTTTTTATTTACATATTTATTAACGCCCTTCTGGGCTTTCACAAAATTTATGAACACTTCAAATAAAATGTCTAGAAATTGTTATAACGAATGCCCAAGAAATATTTAAAATTAAATAGTATAAAGAATAAAGCAAATACATATTAAAAGCACAATACAAAAAGATAAATATAATATAAAGTAGAAAGCAAGAAGTATATAGCAATAGCTGAAGCTTTAAGAAACATGATATAATAATATATAAAAAAAAATAGTATAAAGAAAAAAGCAAGTGCGCAGCAATAGCACAAGCTTAAAAAAGAATAATATAATTTTAAAAAATTACATAACAGTTATCTTACCCTATCAACAACTGACACACACTCCACTTATAAGTCCAATCTGATGAATACTAGTAATTTTTCAATACACCTTTTAAAATATGTTTGGATTATTATACAGGGTCTAACAGAGCTAGTCCACAGTAGTTTACAGATGGATTCCTGCCTTGATTATGAGTCGAAAATGTTCAAGCAACCAGACAGAAATCTACCTGTAAAGTATTGTGGACTAGCTCTGTTACACCCTGTATATTTTATAATATACACAAGGTTTGAATTGATATTACATAAGGTCGATGAAGACCAAGAATGTAGGGTGACATTTAGCTGGTAGTGAAAACTTCGGTGGAGTCTTCGTCATTCAATTTTGAATAGAAAATATTATTTACGCTTTGGGTGAAATGTCGACAGTTCAGAAGATATGCGACATCAAAGTTTGCATTTTTTAAAAATATTCTTGACTTATTTTCTGTAAAACATTGGAACTATTACTACAGTAACTAGGCGGTAATTTCGAATTATGCGGAACCCCGTTAATTTGAAATTCGAGGTACAAAAAAAAATTGCAATGCTATCGCGAAATTTGCCGAAAATCGTAAAAAGCCATTAATTTTGTGAAAAACTTCTGTATTTTTGTATATTTCAAGAAATCATTTCAAAAATGCAGTAAAGTAAAACCTCAATTTTACCGAAGGGGCAAAACTAAGGAAAACGTAAAAGTTGACAAATGAAAATTGTATAGAAAAATAGGCTTTTGATGAAAATAAAAACAATTATTATTTTATTTTTCAAAGATGTACATGTTGCTAACAAAATGTAAAATTACCCTTTTTACGTAATTCGGGATATTCAGCCCAATCGCGAATTGGGGTCATCTTCAGGATGATACCATCCACAGAAAGTTCTCGCGGGTGTTGACCATTCTGTCAATATCTTTACATTTTTTTCCAATCATCTCCTTATATTCGATTGTACTTTTTGTTGCGATGTTTTTAGGGCAAATTGTAAAGAATATTAAAAATTAAAACGGCTAATGTAATAACAAAAATATAAATACAAAATAAATAATAAATAAGTGTCAAACGATTTTATTTTCGCACCGGCGAATAACTAATAATAATAACTACAGTACAAAGAGTACAGCTGCTAAAAAGGGTCATTAGTTAAACATTGAAAATATTTACATTTAGTAAAAAGTTTGCCCTTTTTCACATTACTTATTTACTAACGTACTCGCTTGAGCTGGAACCCAATCACAAAAGATGCCCCTTTGAAAATGCAAAATTTATCTAATGTTGATATGTTAATTTTTTGAAAGAAAAAAGAAATTTTACTCACAAATTTCAATGCATGTAGAGTTGAATTTTCAAAATATTTTGGTGTAAAACCTGGAGAAATGAAAATATTCTTCCACGTAAATTGCGTGAAATATTTGTATGGGAATGTATGGAGATGAAACGGGAGTTGGAGTCTTAATCAATAACTTCGGCGTAAATAGCGGAAAAAGTAAATGTAAAACTGAAGTTTTTCTGTATTTATTATGCTTATAAAATGATCGCAAAATTTCTATTATAAAAGCATGGCGCTAATATAAGCAAAGGGGCTAAAAATTATTTCGAATTACGAATTACCGAGTTTTCCAATTATCAGGGTTAATTTACTACGAAATTAACATTTTGGGACTTGTGGGTTTTAAAATTTCAAATTATGGCGAATTTCAAATTATCGGGGTTCGAATTAACGGGTTTTACTGTATAACTTTTCAGGAGTTTTTTTTGTGTATACAAGATGTGCATTACACCCTTTACTTAAGTACGCAAGTGGATGTGCGTCACCCACTTAAATTTAATTGGGTTTTATTTATGTATTTCACTTTGTATTTTTTATTCGTAATTGGAATTCAGTTAGGATACGCTCTTATACCCATTGTGTAGCAATTATTTCATTGAAATTTCTGTAAGTGCTCCAATAGGAAAATATCATTTTCACCTTTGAATGTTTTTGCATTTTCAGTGGCAAATTCGGTCTGTGGTTGGACGGGGACCTGTACCAAGGGAGGACCCAATCCTGCACCACGTACGGCAACGAGCCGCTGTCCACTCGAGAGGACTTCATCGTCAAGATCCTGGAATGCTGGGCCTTCATATAAGGCAGCCCTAGCCATCAGGTGAAGCCGCATTACTAGCAGAGCTGATTGTAACACTTAGCCAAACTACTACGCTTCGGGGAAAGGGAATGTATCCAAATATTTGAATGTCCCATCTTAGATCGGAAGAAAAACAAAGAAAATATTTTCAACGTGCAAAGCTGCTCGGAGAGGTTTAGATGTTCTTAGAATATTTTGAATTAAAGTTGCGGGAAAAGGTTCGGAAACTCGCTGTTTCTGTTGATAGCGCCGACGGCTTTTGCACCTGGAAGAGAGAAATCGACACATTGGTAATACATTAATGCGACAAATGTAGGCAACTAATTTTGCCCAGTATAAAATGAAAAGCTCCCTTAAAGACTACACATGTTGTACAATTGAGAGAAAAATGAATATTTGATGTTAAACCTGATATGTCTAGTGTAGATGTTAGGTACCCACGCACAGAAAAGGTTTGGAGTGTCGCTGTCGCCACCGCTTAGGCTTGAGAAGCGTCACTGTTAGATTGCCCCGTAGGGTTTTGATGTCCCGTAGATATTGACAGGTTTCAATACGATACGGAACAACAGGCGAACAAATGGTAGAGCACCGGCAGATTGTGGTTCTGATTACCCGACTGGGCGTCACTGCGCCGCTCGGTGCTGAAAGATGATAATGGCATTTTGAAATGCAACTTTACGCTTCTTGAATGGTGCTTGGCCCTTGTCCACGACTTTATGCCAAATATAACACATTGCAGTGTACGGCTATTGCATGGATTTATCACCTTGAATGTTTCCGCTTATGTCGGAGCCACCATTCTTGGACTACCAAGAGGCCGCAATAATATGTAGTGGGACTAGTTATGCTGGTGTCTGGTTGCAGGCGGAGTGGAGTGGAATGCAAGAATAATAGGCTCTTGATTCACCTTTTGGTACGGCAGAGAATCGTGCTCGCTTCATTGTAAAGATGGTGTGTGTAATTTCCCATATTAATTATTGCTCAGATTGTAGTGAAGAGTTTCCAAAGAAGACGGCAACAATGCGTGTGTGTAGGTGTTTTATCTCGGGGCGACGACCCCTGCACGTAAACACGGAAGAATATTTTTGACCAAATTCAATATTATGGCATGTTGTCTTTTCGTAATAAATATTTAACCCATTGAATAATTACCAACCATTAATAATATGTGCATTGAATAGCTGTAGGTAAATAAATATATCAGAAATTATTAGGATTTCACAATGTGCGCGCGTACACTGGAGAGTCGCCGATGTAACGTTGTGTAGAGAAGGCTTTCTGTTGTTACCTCCATCAAGGTTCGTATCACCCGCTTACTGATTGGTCCGTGTGAATGGGTTTTCGGTCCCTGCCGCCGCCGTGTACAGATTGCTTTTAAAGTTTTGTAAGGATATCAAGTTCCATATCTTTAATGTGTATGTCTGATTACATCATTATTGTTTTGAAAATGATATGAATATTGTTATTTTATTTTGACAAATTTGGTTATGTTGCGCACCAAGATAGATCTTACCACATGCAGGCTTGTTCCTATCTGACAATATACACTAAATAGATAATCATTTTCAGAAAAACTGGAATGTTTTTTGTTTGCCTCTCGGTGTTAGTGTGTTTGTGGCCGTCAGTGAGAATTGTGGATTTTCTAAGTTGAACATAGTCACCGCCGGCAAGATATACACACGTTGAATCACAATTTAAGAGTTTTCGCTTCTTGTACGAATTTGTTTGGTAAAAATGAGTGTATAACATAAAAATTCAAAAAAAGTGTCAGCAAATTTGCCTTGTAATAACAATGTTGTCAATTTTAGTGATGTTAATTATTATTCCCTAGGATAAGATCACCATTTTGATATTTCCTTACATTGACCTTTTCCACTTTTGTCCATAATTTACCGCTTTGTGAAATAGTTTTACCGTGTTGTGACACGTCACACCATTTTCCAATAAATTGTAAGAATATTTCTGCCGCAGACAGTTTCCTTCAACGAGGGTACAAATCTACAGTGCACAAGAAAACGACAATAAATGTTTGCGTGGGCAAAATATTTGACTTGATTTTTCTGAATTACCATTTCTTATAGAAAAGGGTGTTTTTCCATTTGGTTTGTATTCATACAGATTATGTTACGGATTGGATTACTACTAGTTGTGGATTCTATTGATCTCCTTTCTTGTTGAGGTTGTTCCGCACCCGGTGCCGTGACTAGTAGTGTTGTGGAAATTAATGTAGTATTGCATCAAATTGTTTGGGAGCTTTGTAGGAGACAATTTTTCCCGTTACTGAATTATTAACTATTTTTAATGAATTACTATTTGTGCCATTCTGTCTTTACCAAATGTGTTCATTCAGAAGTCTCTTATCTTCACACTTTTACTGTAGTCCAGTTTTTCAGTTTTAAAAAGTTTAAATTGTATCTGTACATCTGTCATTATTTTAATCTCACTTTAAATTTATTTCACGTTCATTCAAATGTCTCGTTGTGTTTCTTTCTCGGACAGTTTTATCATCGGCAGTGGAAGTTTTAGATGAAAGAGAAATTTAGCATTACTGTGTTTTTAATTTTAAACCCACTTTGTATTTCCAACACAAGGGTGTTTCACTTTCAGGCATAATTCTCACATTTGTGGATAATATTTGTACATAAATATAATGTGATTATCAAAAAAATTTAAAGATATTATTATTGTAATTTATTACCTAGTTTTATTACTCGTTTTTGCTTGTTATTAAGTTCTTTCCCAAAATTCCATTCCCGTTCATGGTCGAGCTTTCTGTCGTACCCGCACCGCGCTCTGCAGTTACGGAGTGCTGGGTGCGGGTGCTCATCAGCAGTGCAGTTTGTTTCATTAGAATCGCCTATTGTTATCAGATTTACATTTACTGTATTTTGTGTACATTTAAATGCCTAATCATATTTTATATATTGCTTAGGTACAGAGTGGCCGCGAATTGTTGTTAGGGTGATTGTTGTAGCATTATGATTTAATTTTAAACGGAATATAATATTCACATTCGGCACATTGTCATGTAAAAATGAAAGGTATCTAATAATAATGTATTTAGTAGGGCTGTAGTTGAGAGTTATTTGGTTGGACATATTTTGTATATTTAACTATGTTATCAGCTGCGTGATATATACATTGAATATAAGTGTTTTGTAGAAGATGATAATGATGATATCACTCCAGTAGTAGTGGGCGCATCTCTCCCGAATCTCTGAGAATATTTCCATTTACATATTTGGTTTTGTATACAATGATTAAATTGTTTTATCAACCTGACACTGCGTGTGTGTGACGGAATATTTGGCTTACTTCCTGGAATGCTGTATAAAGTTACTCTTCTCGTAGATTTGTAAATATTTTCAATTTTCTTGTCACTCAACACTTTTCTGAAGGAATGCCAATAACCGGTTGCTGAGTAACCTTGTTAAAGAGAAATATTGACAGAGATGTCGGGAGAGCTTCACGTCAAATATTGAATTAAGTAGCCAACCACATTACGCTTCTTATAGAGAGACTCATATTGTTAAACAAATTATTGATTAGTTGTTGAAGTGTATAACTGTTTTGTGTATTAATTATTATTAAGAATGTACCGTTAACACTATTATGTATTTAATTGAATATATATTTGTTACTAATTACTAAAGTTTGAGATGTGCCAAAATACTTGCAGTGCCATCTCCCCACCGAGTCCCGTCTTCTCTTACCTACTCACTTCACTCCTGTCTATACTCTTCATTTCCCGAGGAATACCGCTCCTCGTAGGACAGTTACCCTCCCCGAAATATGAATATAAGATTCACCACTGAAAGTGTTGTTTAACGAAAGCGCCTTTACCAGAAGACATCACACAGAGGACAACGAGTTATGCTTAATTGATAATTTAATATTAAAATGTGCTTGTTATTATGTGTGAACCTAACTGTGTACTTAGATGTGTAGAGAGCTATATCGGTGTTAGGTGTCGTCCAATACAATCAGTTAGGAGAAGTATTCATTAACCGCTGGGTGGACCGGACCCGTACTAGCACATTGCACCCTGGCTGGCACGGTGTCAGGCGTGGTGAGCAAGCTTATTAAATAACTTCACCGAAATAAATATTTTACATTGTGGACATTTCTAATATTGTCTGTTTAAATGGTGTCACATTTCTATTAGACTTGTTTTTGATATTTTTTGCAAAGGTTTTTCTGACACATTTTCACTGATGTAATTTTTATTTGGCTTATAATACCAGCTCCGTGCCGCAGAATTACCCAAAATCTATGATCTTTTTATGAATTCATTGTACATGAACATGAATTATTTTAAACATTCATTATTTCTATCTCCCCCGCCCCTCTATTTCCTCCGGAGCGTTTCCTGCTTTATTCATTTTTGGCACTTTCTAGGTTTCTTTTCTCTTAAATAGTGGAATATTTCCAGTACTATTAGAGTTATGGCAACTGACCAATAAAATCATTATTTATATCATATATTTTTAATAAACATACTATAAAAATATCTATACTCACTGTTTATTTGTCAATATAATCAAAAACATTTATTTATATTTATAAAAATTGTATTTAACTTGTATTGTACTTTAATGATATTGTTGTTTGTTTAGTTATTTAACCGCCATATCCATATCTTGAGCAAAATTGTGTAAAATGTCATTAATTAATGAGTTGATGTTGCTCGCACTCGTGTCAATTAGTAGTCAGACTGTTAGGTGAGGACAAGAAGTAAGAGTAACAGCGAGACAGAACCGTTGCAGGGGGGAGCCAGATGTTCACGTTGCTATTAAACCAAAGAAACATTGCGAGTCCAGGCTAAAAGCACATTGTACTGCCTTTCTTTAAATTTGGTTACTTGCTTTCATTCAGTTCTTTCGCCACAGAGAATAAAAAAACAGTGTAACTTAAATGGATTTGAGCAAAATGTGCATTTTAGTTTCTTTGGTAGTAGTACTGTCAATTGTCCTTTTTCACATTTATTTATCACATCTTACTTTTTTCCTTTGGTGAATTTCTCTTTATCACATCTTTATTTAGAGTAGAACCTTTTTACGTGGAGGACACATTCTTGAAAATATTTTTAGGTGTACTTTCTAGTCTCCCATTTTATTGATAATTTAACGGAATAAATGAAGTATTCGCATGTTGGTTGTACCGATGATAGGTCTGGCTAGCTTTATTTTTGTTGAAAACATGCTTCACTATTCCCTAATTTAATTTTTCCTATTATCGCTTTAGGCCGCACCATTCCTTCGCAGTTTCCCACTTTTTCGCGTACGGTATATAAGATCTGGCTCTTACTCCTGCATTAGAAGTAAATGTATATAATTGTAAGTTATTTGATGAAAATATATAATTATAAATATATATTATATATTGCAAATAAAAGAATAAATCATATTAAATCTTGTTTTATTTTTATAATCCTAATTGTATAAATCGCTTAACAGAATTAATGTATTTCATCTTAAAAATAATGTACATATGTATTTTTCTTCAACTTAAGGCATTGTGACCATAATACTTTGAGTTTTCTCCTTTCAACTACTACATCGTACATATACATGGTGTCCCATAGCCAGAACCAAAAACTTTAGGGTGGGATTGCCTATCTATAACCTGCCAAAAAGATCCAATAAATAGGACTTAGCAAAGACGCAAACCATTGTTCCGTCATTTTTGAGAGGTAACAACTACTTAAAACATATTTTGCAAATATAAATGAGTGATGAGCAAAAAGAAATTTGGAGGTTGTTGATGGTGTATTAAATTTGGCATCAACACATCACACATATTTTTTCAAACATTAATCAGGAATATTATAGAATCATATGACAGACAACAGAATTTCTAGCCCATAGTGTTCATTGGAAAATGCTTTATTTTTATAAAATCGACATACGTAAGTATAAGCAAATATAAAAAAGAATTTTGGTCCCGACAAAATAGTACAATCCCGTTAATTGGAACCCTGGTAAATCAAAAATTTTAAAACCCACAAGTCCCAAAATGTTAATTTCATAATAGATTAACCCCGGTAATTTGAAATAATTTTTAGCCCCTCGCGCCATAAACCAATACATTTTAGTTTACATAATTGGAAATTTGACAAAATTGAAACAAAAAATTTTTTTGCAAGTGAGAACAACGTAGGATGTAATAGAGCTAATCCACAATATTTCTAGCAACCATGACCTAATATCAATAGTTATGGAGTTTGGGAATCACTGATTGCTTACCTATGAAAAATCACTTCAATTTATTTATTTACTCTCAGGGCCTTTCACAACATGAGTAAATATTTGAAAACAAAATGAAAACAGTAAACAAAATATGATTGAAAATTTTGATAAATAATTAACTTAATGCAAGTAAGAAAACATACATGGTTACATATACAAAATACAATACATATACTCGAGACATACATACAAAAAATTGTTTTGTAAACCTTAGGACTGTTGACATTTTTGACAGTTGCAAGTATGAATTCTAAAATTAAAAAGTACATGCATTAAATTTTTTTTATCACTTTTGTCTTTTACTGTGAAATTTTATGAAAAATATTCATTAAAATTTTGTCTTGGTGTCAGATTTCACGGTAAATATCGGTATGCGTGAATTCCTTAGTCTACTTATAAAATACAAATTAATGACTACAAGCCCACCACTGATTACGCACAGTCCTCCACACGAATTTCAATAGCTTTATTACCTTACACATACTTATTAATATTCTCTCTTATCTTTTGGCAAAATATTCATTTATTATTATTATAATTGTAAAATCATATCGAAGGTCCCTATGTAACGTCATACATCTACCAAAAATTAACTTTTAACCTTTTTATAATAGTACAAAGAAAATATTCCTCTCCGCAACACAAATTTAAAAAAATGTTTCTGTTTCTTTTTGACTGAACTGACATAAAAGCAGGCAAATATGCTCATTAGTCAAACTTCTCACAAACAGCTCTCTTGTAAAATTTCTTTTTGTAGACGCTTAGTTTACGTAGGGACCATCAATATATGTTCAAACAAATATGTGTGTGTTATGATTTATAATAAATCACACACAAATTTGAAAGACCCATTATTTGGAATAAATGAAGAAAATAAAGTTTAAGAAGAATGTACCACCCACTCTTCCAATGTGCAATGTTGGCTTTGGTTAACACTTTATGGATATCTTTATATTGTGATGTGGTACAGAAATAACCTATAATATTGTAGGGTACTAAATATAATTTTTTTAAATTTGTTTTAAGCATATTTAAGTATAATATTTGTTCACAATTCAGAATTTCTACAGTGAATAAAATTTTCTTTTTTAAAATCCAGACAATTTGAGATCTTATTCAAAGAACTTCTTCAAACAATAAATATATTCTTCTAAGGCAAATGATATACATCCCGATACAATATCGTAGTCAATCCGCTTTCCACAGTTTTTTATTAGAGTTCCTTTCTACTATGGCAACAGACTCACTGACTTGTTCAACCTTCGTTACGTCTGTAACAGGCGAATCGTGCTTTACAACTTGCTCTTCTAATTCTTTCTGCCTTGGCCTGCAAATAATTTTCTTGATATTCTGGAATGGCATATCGAAGAGCAGCGTCAGGACAATGGAGTAAAAGAGGATGACTATCAACTCCTTTGCGTTGAACTGAAATAAGCACAAACATGATAACATTTGAAAATTTTCACATCTACTAATGTGTTTATGTAATACCAAACTGTATACTATACTGTAACTGAACAAAGAAATGCCAAATATGTTGTGAAGAGAATTGTAAAAAAAGTGTCATCTTATGGGCGGGAGTGTACCAATTTTTTCGGTATAAAGAGTGAGCCATTTCATTACAGAGAGTGAATAAGTACACGGGCTCTTATCGAAAACCAAACAAGTCGGGTTCATTTTTACATTATAGAGTTTTTCACTACATAGAATGACGGCTCTACTTATTCTTTAAGAACCGGCATGTAAAAATACTGTCATTTTTTACAGGTTACAGCTAGGTGAAATAATAAATGCAAATAATATACTGTACCAATTGGCCAAAGAATGTGTAGGTGTCCGAAGATCTTATCATGCCAACATAATAAAAGAATACAGGAAACTGTGTCAAGTACACGGCGTAGCTCAAACGAGTCCAGACCAGGAAACCCTTCCACGAGAAAAACCTTCCCATGAAACCTGTGAAAGTTATTTCAACGTTAGAAAGGCTAATTATATTGATTTTTATGTTAAACAACTATAAATTAAGTGACTGGGGGACTACATAAATCAAAAAAAAATTTGGAGACATGCTTTTATACTCTTTCTTTACGTACATTCGTAATTGATTTTTCAACATCACCCATGCGATATCTAAATATTAAACACATTTTTTTAAAGTTTAAAACAAATCTTCGAACGGCTTATTCTTTAGCTGTTTCTGCAGCTCTTGCTTGTGAATGACGTGATTATTAATTTTAATCGAAATAATGACCAAATCACAAAAATGATTTAATTATGTATAATCATCTATTTTATGTAAATGTTGGAAGTTTTAGTACTCTAGCTGGTCGGTAAATTGGTGAAAAATCAATTACAAGATTCCAGTACAACAAAAAACATGTAAAAAATCTTGAGTTTAATGAAAACATGATAATTTCAAATTAAACAAATTGATCTGGATTTATATATTAGATATCATATGAAATTGGTAGAAAGACACAATTCAAAACAGTGTACCTACACAACATTCGATTTGACAGACTCAACCAAAGATACCGACAACATTCACTCTAAAGAGTAAGGCAAACTAAAGGAAGAATTTTATTGACAAATGGAACGTCAAAGGTCAATGGACTGACATTTGACTATTGAAGTACAAGCCTGCAGTGAGACGATCTCTTGACAGACTCAACCAAAGATACCGACAAGTATCATTCACTCTAAAGAGTAAGGCAAACGAAAGGAAGAATTTTACTGACAAATGGAACGTCAAAGGTCAATGGACTGACATTTGACTATTGAAGTACAAGCCTGCAGTGAGACGTGTGATGGCAAATCTCTGAGACAAGACAAGACGCGGGATTACAAAAGCAGAGAGATTTCTTCAGAGAATCTCATGTGAGATTATCATCATTATATTTACGACCACGAAAGCAGTAATCAGTCTGCCCTCTACCTTCACGGGTAAAGGTCGTCCTCCTGATGACGTTGAATAACTCAACGAAACGTCGAGAATCATATCTCAGAAAAACATATGGTTCGTATAAAATATCCACAACCAGTTAAATATGTCTAACGACCGTAATAACAACGTTAACTCTTTAATCATTATTATTATTGTTACTGCACAAACAGACAGAAAGTTGAAGAAGAATAATTATTATAATCATCCATATCTTGAAGATTGTCATGAGTAAAATATCTGATTTAAATCTCATGCATCACACAGGTCATGTCAGACGTCATAAATGAAACTTTTCTCTCGAAAAGTGTGTAAAAGGCACCAAAGAGATGAGCGCAGAGCGAGCTGTCATCATTGTTTTTTGTACGCAGAGCAGAATGACTAACTACGCAGAACAAGAATCAACGATGAATGCTGAAATTAATACAATAGACACTCAATTAAATTAAAAAGTGCAATATTTTGAAGGCTGACTGTTATATCCATGGTGCTGAGCGTAGACAATCCAGCCAAATACTGCACACCAGGCAATGGGAGTGAAGGCTGCGTAGCTGGCAGCGGGAAGGACCTTGTACACGTAACCCACGCGCCCCATTCCGGCTGGAGACAGGAAAGCTACCAGGAATACTGCTAAACACGTGTACCAGCCTAGTTTTAGTTGTTTCTGGAATCAAATTAAACATATGAAATAAATATCCCATCTTAATTTCTCAGATATGGTTTTAGGCCCTGCAACAGGCATGAATTATCAGGCAACTGCAAGATTCCTGGTAAAATGATTATTATGCACCGCATAGAAAATAGACATAGATAAAATATAAAAATAATGTGAAGCACATATAGTATAACCTCGTTAATTTGAATTTCAAGGGACTCAAAAAAACTTTTAGAATTATGCAGAACACCGTTAATTCAAAATTCAAGGTATCAAAAAAAAATCACATTGCGTCTGCAGAATTTCCCAAAAATCGTAAAACTTATGAAAAAAGCTGTTAATATTGTGAAAAATGTATGTATTTTTGTACATTTAAAGAAATCATTTCGAAAACGAAATGAAAAATTCGAATTACGTGACTTAAAATGTATTGATTTATAGCGCAAGGGTCTATAAATGATTTTGAATTACTGATTATTGGGGTTTTTGAATTATCAAAGTTAAATGTAAACTTTGAAGTTTACATTTTCAAACTTTTGTTTTCTAAACATTTTGAATTATCGGGATGCGAATTAATGGGGTATATTATAATACAAAGAAAAAATTAATAAATGCAACATCAGTCAAACAAAATCTCCTAACAAGTTACTTTAAGGATTGAGGGAGAAAGGGAAATGAAAATAATGTAACTCCTAATTAAAATTATGCGGGATATCATAACTCGGAGTGTAACTGTACAAAATTATTTATTCATTAATTAATATCAAGAGATTTGGATACATACGATTTTTTACCTATCTACTAAATATCTTGTAGATATCTGATATATTTTAGGCGACCAGTTTCATAATTAATACCTAGGGTATTGCAGACGATTTCTTAACAAAATATCACATTTTACCATTACCTCAGTGAGTCTATTGACAGGCTCGTGTCTCAGCAGCAGGCCCAGCAATAGTCCCATAATGTATACTGTGGATCTGTGCGCTGGGATGATGTACATGTAGTCTGCTGTCCTGAACAACTGTTTGACACTGTCAAAGAACAATTGTGGTTAGTATTAATATAATCCATAAAGAAACAACATGATATTTGTTAATGTTAAAATACAGAGGAGTTGTCTGGTCACAAGATTTGAAATGTGACATAATACAAAATAAATCCATAAATTCGTCAAGATTACAACATTATCTCAAAACTACCATCAGTCATGCTAAAACAAAAACAGGACAGTCGCGACTCACCTGCAACAGACTGAAACCATAACAAACATGACAAATAAATTTGTCATAGACTTAAAAAAGAAGTTACAGGTGTTTGTTCCAAGGGCCAGTTTTAACAGTTTGGTTTATATAATAGTAATAGTTTGTTCAGTATTGTATATCTACGTACAGATAAATTATGGTACAGAAGAACATAAAACGAGTACATATATTTTTTATTTCTGTAATTTTTTTTTGTGATAAAGTCATAGTTTATAATAATAGTTCGTTTTAAGCATAGATTTTATAGAAAACAAGTTGTTTGATTGGTGGAAAACATAAAAATCTATGCTTTGAACTAATGATTACTATAAACCAAGTTGATACAACCGGCCCTTAGAAGTATACATACATAATAACAAATAACTATTATCTATTTTTCACGGTTTCCATCTTCTTAAGTACCTATACATTTTCTTCTATTGATTATTACCTAGATGTTTATATGTAAATGCAGATGTAATATTCATTGAACTCTTATATAGGGTACTATATAGGTATTATATAGGGTATTTCAAATATATTTTTTAAATAAGAAATAATAATAACAATTTATTTTTTGAAACGGAAACTTTTAATGCATCCCGCATATTCAGTCTTTCTGACTACATCCTTTTTTAACTATTTCATCATTTTTTAAAGGATAACAAATCAACTATACAGAGCACAAGGGCGAAATGTCCATAATTTAGCTAAAACAATTCATGAAAACAATTTTGTTCATTTTTAAATATCCTTTCAGAGTACCAATGTAAAAAAATTGTGGTACAGCACACAAAATTCTTTTTGATAATTTTTATGCACTATACTGGTAAACATCCAGGCTTCACAAAAAAAATTGAATAAACATAAAGAATAAGACAGATATGTACCTACAGTTTCTACAATTGATAAATGCAAACTAAAATATGTTCTGAAAAATGTTATATTTTGCAAATTTGGATTTCTATAATAGTTGTACCTATATAATTACCTATATATATTATACGTTTAGAGCTTTGATCCGTGTTTTTGACCAAGAAAACAAACTTTTAAATAGTGGTTGAAGCTTCAAAGCGAGTGAGTAAATACAATATATGTATTGTTTAAAATTGTTTGTTTATATGAAAACAAAGTGTTTTAAAATCATCAAAAAACATATAAACATGTTCCAAATTCAATAATTTATAACTTTACTTATTAAATATTTCATAATTAATTTAGCACAGTTTTATCTCCGAATGTTGGCTATATACTAGTAAGAAAACTTATTCTGTGTACCAACATATAAATATTCCGTACTTAGAGTGATTTCTAATACACTGAAAACTGATTTTATATTACTGCGGCCTTTTAGTTAATGTTTATATTTTCTTAGTTAATGAAAATAATTTTTAGTTTATTACTTTTATATAAGAACAAAGGTTTTATCTTAGTTATTTCCCAAAAAAATTCCGATACAAATTAGAATATATTTTGTTAAGTACTTACGAAGTGCCAAAATGAACATAATTAGCGAGCTCCATAGTATAGGTGACGTAGAAGCGGGCGACGGTAGAGAGCGTCCCGAGAAAGATGAGGATATATACACTCTTCCTGCGGTGCTCAGGCCGGGTGGCGAGCCACAGAGCTATCGGTACCCCCACTGCAAACAATTGGGTGTCTATCCCTATGTGGTGGGTGTGAGTGAGACACTAGAAATGTAATAAACGATTATTATTTTTATTTTATATCCAAAATATTCACATTTCACTGATCCCCCAAGTTACAAGACAGGTAGCACCAACGAAAATAACTTAAATTGAATTTGCGTAAATTAGGGTACAACTTTACACATAAATTTTGTTTAATTGGAACTAAGAACTTACAAAAACACCAGTTAGACGTAAAATATTTAATAAAATTGGAGTTCATTGTACCTACATATTCTAACATTCGTACTGATATGAAATATGTATTAAAAAAATAAATGATATGTAGTATGTAAAAATACATAATTGTTAAAAAATTAGATAGTTCAATAAAATCAAACAAATTCTTTTTATTCTGCTATCAAAATCCTTGCTAAAGTTCAGTTTTCATTCCAAAGACATTTTTTTTTCTTACTAGGTACAGGAGAATCAGATTTACTTCATTTGGACGACATTAAAGATTTAGAAAATGTATAACAATACAATCTTAACTTTCTTTATAGAATCGTAATCATGCACATAGAGTTGGCACTGAACGCATCCAATGCGTACCACAGCAAGACAGCAGATGGTTAAAGTGCCACCACTGTAACTTGGCGTGCGAGAGAGGGCGCCCCTGTCGCGAAACAGAAGTTGCCAGGTTGTAAATTTATTACACAATACATAATGTACTGAATGTCCGGTGACCGGTGTCAGAGCCTTCAATATAAATTTGGTCGGGTAACAGAGTGCTCCGCGGCGACCGCTCTATCTGCCAAACTGTCAAACGGTAATATCGGTCCATTATTTGCTTTTTCAGCTTCGCAAAACTTTAATACTTCATTGGCAATTGTTTTTGCACCACCCCGGACTGTTTTGGTTGTTTTGGACATAATAATTCTGTGTATATTGGTAATCAAGATGTCACAGCTCCCGAGCAAATACAAAATTGTACTGAATTATAGGACAAGGGGTTTCCGCCAGGTGCGGGCAGGGTGGGTTTTAGTTCCAATCTTGTCGCACGCCAAGTTATGTTGGGCAGGCAATGTGTTGCCAAATGAAAAAATCAAGAAATGCATAACTCTGAATTTGCATACGTTGGGGTAAAATTATTCGCGGGATTATTCAATAATCATTTTATAATGCAAGACAATATAAAATGTTAGTGATTTGTATTTAAAAGTTTGTTTTTTTAAAAAAAAAAAAAAAAAAGACTAGTTTTTAAAACTCCTTCAAAGTGACGCATAACATAAAGAGACACCTCTGTATACCTTGTGTTCCAGATGTAACGGTATACATCAAACATTCAGGAAAACTGCAGGATGAGTTGCAGTACTAATCAGCCATTGCCAGAAGACTAATTTTAAAAAATGCACCCAAAAGCAAGTCACTTTTTGCCCTTCGTAATAAGGAACAACAATCGAGCCATTTACCTAAATTAGTGCGAGAGTCCATTGAAATATACAAATATCCCAATTTCAATAGAGACGACAGTTATCTATCTATCACGTATTTGGCGCCCTGTTCTCACGACTTTGATTCCACCTTTAAGAGAAGTCGCAAACAAGCCTGAAAATGTAATTGGTAGATACATATTGCACACTGGCGACCTCTATTGTAGAAGAAGTGAACACTCCACAAACAAAGTGCATATAATTTATGACCTCGGAAGAAATAATCAGTTCGGCCTCCACCTCTGCGGTGATAGGATGCTCTCCTGATGACGCTGGATAAGACTTCAGCGAAATGTCGGGATTTTCTCCTCAGTGAAATATACGGTTTCAATAAAATACCCGTTTTATTTAACACATAAAAACGATCAACAAATCAGAAGCTCCATTTATAATAAGTTTGAAAACACACTATTTTACAAAATCAAAATAATATATATAACATCACTATTTTACAAAACATATTATAAAAAATATTTTATAATCAATATAATAAACCTACCTACGTTAGGTCAAATGACAGTTTCAAAAACTGGTGTTGGTCTAGACCAGCGGTGCTCAACCTTCTTTTTCTTTGGGCCGTTTAAATGTGTTTCGGGCCGCATATAAAAGCTTGGCGGGCCACATGCAACCCGCGGGTCGCAGGTTAAGTATGGCTGATCTAGACTCATGTGCTAAATGCCCTTAAGATGAAACTTTTATAAAAATGAATGCTTTGTGCACTATTTACCATATTTTCAAACCCAAAGTAGTTGTGTATGAAGAGCAGATTCCTCCACCAGTGTTGCTTGCAGATGTGCGCGTGGTGTGCAATGACTAGCGGCCACTGGGGGCCTGACCCCATTTCCGGTAAGATCCAGGTACAAAAGAGGATGAGGGCTCCCAGGGTAGGGACTAATCTGAATTAGAAAACATAGAGAAGGCAATATTAAGTAATATTCAATCATTATTTTACTTACAGAAATGTATGAATTACCTACTGATAGAGGAAAAAATTTGTGAAAAATTGGCAATCACGCTCACAATCAAATCAGAGAGTCCCCAAAACCGGGACCACCACATGGAGCCAGGAAGAGATGGAAGCCACAGGACTTATGACCTTTCATGTTGGCAGATTTTAGAACTAAATACAACAGTTTTTACTTGAAGATTTGTGGAATTCATACCATAATACAGAAAACCACCAATCTAGGCCACAAACACACACACAGTGGCAAGAAATGCCACGTAAGCCAATCGGGGCACGAGCACGACACGCGCGGCTGGCAGTTCATTGCACCATCAGCATTCTGATGATTTCTTCACACACACACCGCCGCACTCCGGAAGACTCCTTTGTTCGTAAATTATATAAAAAGAGGCATACGCCATAGGCGGGCATGTCAATCTATCACCTACCTCCGGCGGCGGCCGGAGGCCATGGCTCTTAGAGTATCTATCATTGTCTTTATAATCGTACTCATGTATATTTTGTACTTGTTTTATCGAGATAATAAATCATGAAATATTCTACGCCTTTGGAGCTTTTCTGTCGCATGATTCCAAACGCATTATCTCCAAACCCCCAAAGATTCAATCGGTTTAGTGTGTGTAACAGCTGTTCGAAAAATATGTATCACGGAAAATATCTTACATTGATACACAGTGGGCTATTGATTTTCTTTCTTTATCTCTCAAAAATTTGCATGTGAAATCCCTTACAAGAAACCTGGAGTTCCTAAGAATAAGTTGGCATCCTAATAATGTTGGTTATTTTCAACCCATCACAAGAATGTACATACATATAATATGTATTTTGCTAACCATAATATCGATTCTAATATTCTTGCAGATTCCCTTTCATTATTTAAAAAGTCATTTCTACACAACATCCATTTTCTAAACGATGACCTGAACCCATTTTTTTTTTTATTTAATTAATAATATATATATAAAAAAAATCCATTTTCTTAAAAATAACCCTAACCCATAGAACACATAAAACCAATTCTTTATTTACAAATCTGTACAGGATCACACTAAATATGTATACGCATGTTGCTAGAGCAGGCCGAAAACACTTGTAATTGGGATAGTGGGCCGAGTTAGAAATAAGAGTAATATATTCTTTTATGTTTTTTTTTTGTACCCAGTATTCTGTTAGTGTCATTTAAAATTAAATTAAATAAAAAGTGATTCTTTTAAAAAATATATTAAATAATAAAACATGGAGTCAGAAAACTCGTAGAAAAAAAACACACAACATATTAATCAGCTCAAATCATAAGTTTTTATGTTTTCTGATGCCATGTACCTATATAATATAGAGTTGAGTACTGTATATGTAGGCATACAGAGAAACAATGGTATATTGCTTTTAGAAACATTTATTTTTAGTAAATAGCTTTTATAGTGCAAATGAGTAGTTCAGACATTGTGTCAATATATATGTACATACATATACTGTGAACACTGTGTTTTTAGCTTTTTAAACAAACAACTGCTCCATTGCACTGCACTGTGCATTGGCTGCTAATAGGTCAATACCCATCCTAGGGACTAACCACCAGAATAGCTCACAGGTATCGAAACAATGATATAATGCACATATTAGACATAGTGATACTCATACTTGAATTTAACCAAAAAATCTGTCAAATTTACTCTAGATCAACAATTATTTTTTTATCACAACGACGCTTCATTAAGTTAAAAGCATTAATTTGTATTTTGTTTTATCTCAATTCTGATGGAAAAATAGAAAATTCAAATACATATATCCAATTGAATTGATGAGATCATGAAAGCCAAAGAACTGAAAAAAAAAACTACACCTGAACAGCCTTCCGAGGTATTCCTGTGCAATGCTGATGTCTTGTCTTTTGTTGGTGCGCCCAATGAAGCCGTAACACGTCAATAATCCACTGAACATGATGAATGGATCGGTATAGAGGCTGGCGGCCCGGCCGAGAACACTCCACGGTTGGCCCAAGCACTTCAAACAAATGAATAGTATAAATATTAAGCACATTTATTATATATATTTTAATTTACTTGATATACTGAGGCACGTATACAATACTGGCAGTATCCACCAACAGATTGTTGATAGCCATGAAAAAAGTTTAAAATCCTGTCCATGAAATAAATGAGCTTTGAGATTAATATTTTGAATTGATTTGTAATTATTATTAGTCACTGAGTTTCTCTAAAAAAAAAGCCTTTTTTATAATGTATGAAGTAGAGCCTGGTATTGGCAAAAAAAGAATGAAACTGACTGAATGCACTATATCAACTTGGTTTACAATAATTGTTTATGTTAAGCATAGATTTTTGCTTTTTCCACCGATCGAACAACTGTTTTTGTAAAAATCTGTGCTTTAAACAAATTATTATGTTTAATCGGCCCTTAGACAATGTGTGGAAAATTTGTATATGATAAATAATATTTATAAATGATATTAATATTTATATATGAGTGAAGGATGAACAAATTAGAAGTGAATGTAATTCTGACTATACATAGAATAGTAGATAGTAGTAGTAGTAGGTACATGTAAAAGTAGTAGACAATAATGTAAGGGTTGCCAAGATGATTCGGTCATATGAAATGATGTAAGAGTGAGGAGAGGATGGTAAAGAAAATATATGGGGAGAAAATTTGAAGTCAACAGAAACAAAGGGCATCTGTGGGAGATCTGACATAATCAGATAAAGCAATTTACGGAGTATGGCCCTTTTAAAAGTTTTAACAACCAAAGAGCATAATTAGATGTACCTATAAAAGTGGATAAAAAAACTGATGTGTTGAGAGTATGGAATTCTATCCTTTGTGATGGTTAGTTAGTTTTTTTTTTTTTTTTTATTATTAATTTTTTTTTTTTAAATATTTATTACATCAAACATATGCCAAACTGCACAGCAGTTTTACGGCATGGTTGCCTTCAATATTTGACAATAATTTTTATTTTATAATGAAGATAGTAGGTTATTATCGAGTGTTGCATATTTTTTTACAAGTGATACATGATATGTAATTATAAATTAATGTAAGATTAGGTACATAGCTTTAATATATATTCTTTTAGCTTGTACTTTTTTGAAGCCAATGGAGTTTTTTTGTCGTGCATCATCTCAAAGAATTTTTTATCTAATTTATTAAAGATTCTTGGCACAATATATTCTCTTTTCCTTTCGCCATACACGTTGTTAGTGATTGGTATTCTCATTGTTCGTCCTGTCGATCTGGTTGCATAGTTATGGTGCGTGTCAGTGTGTATATTAATATTATTTATCATTTCTTCTAGTATTATATTATATTTTAATTTTTGGTTAATTAGATAGACAGCCATTTTTTATTTGCACATTTGGACACAGCCAATTATGATGTAAATGTTTTTTTTGTAAATACATACATATCTATAATCCCTACCTATACTGCCAAATTTTCAAAAAATTTAGTGTCATTTTGCTATCTTAAACTATCCAATTTACTCTATATTTATGGACAAAGTTAAAAATAAAGTAGAATTTTTATTCAATTAGAATATTTTATCCACTGGGTTTATCCACCATTTATTTACATGGAGAACATAAAAAAATTAGAAACACGTTTTTTAAAGTGATACAAATAGAAGTAAAATAATAAAATAATAGTGTAAAGCAAAATCATACAAATGCTGATCTTACTTCTGCCATGTATGTCCTGTTCATGAAAGGTACAAAGAAGATGGCCATCGATTTGTGGGATAAAAGCAGCATCACTGCATTCAAGAAGCGGATACCATGGACGGCCTGTATATCATCTTGAGAACGCTTTAAAGAAAACAGAGCCTTTAGATTCCTCCGGAGAGAGAAACTGGAGATAAATTCATCTGAAAATAAACAACAATATTATTTGATATTGATTTAAACATAAGTAACAAACAGTGGCATGCATTAGGCTTATATTTAAATTATGCAACTAATATTGATGCTATAAAAGTACGATGGACAGTATTGTCACTAAGGATGAACTAGACTTAAAAGAAGTACAGTGGAACCTCGAGTAACATTTTAGTAAAAGATATGACGTTTGAAGTACGTGTTATCCAAGGTTTTGTTTATTTTGACATTTGATAAAGTTAATATTTTCTGCTCCTTTGAAATGTTTCTGCCGTAGTAAAAAGTTGTAAGATACACAATTTTTTTTACCTTTTGAGACTGTTGATTATCAGATTTTCAAAATTCAAATAAAACTTGGATTGTGAATGCGAATGGTCAGATGCGACGTGTTCTCGATATTGTTTCATGGAATGGATGCGTGGACGCTTAACGAACAATTGATTAAGGCGACTTGGAGCATGTGAATTTTCAAAATAAGTTGGATGAACAAAGTTACAAATGAAGGTGTCATGGTTCGGATTAACAAAGGAAAATAAGTAATTAGAACAATGAAAATCCGACTATTTTCAATATCTTGGACATGCGATGGCACGTCCTGAGAAATACAAAATATTGCACCTCATAATGCAAGGAAAGATCGCCGGAAGCCCTTGAAAAAAGACAACATCATAGCTGAAGAGCCTGAGACATTGGTTTGGCCAGTCCACTGTAGAGCTATTCCGTGCCTGTTGAACGGATAGGGCACAAGAAGAAATAACACTTTTTGCATGCTAATTTATTTGTAAAAAATATTTTACTCGAGTATCTGCTATAAAACGAGCTATGAGACTACAAAAGTATTTTAGTTAAAAAATTATCATACTTTGTTAGTTTGGTACAATACTTTACATAGAAGGGGTCAAAATGTAACTATTATGAAAAATAAATACATAAAATACATTTTTTCTTATCCAATTAGTGATATCTGCCTTATGTTATAATTTTAGTAAATTTGGAGTATCCTACTATTGGAGTAAATAGGTACCTATTTAATGCATACTGTAAACACTCCATCTAAAACAATATTAAAATCAGTAAAATAACTTACGACTTTTCTGTCCGTTAACTTCCTGAATAGTTGCCACAACCGAAATCAATATGAAACCGAGAAAGAGACACCTGAAAAGATAATTATTTTTTTATAAAATGTTGATCTTTTGTATGTAAATTACTGTATTTTATTCATAAACACATATCAGCAGAATAGGAATCCTAACCTTAAAATAAATAGGAAAACATGAGTATCAAATCATTTACACGAAGCATAGCAGTGGCAGCATATTGATGGTCCCTAAACTATCATCTAATCAAATCAAAAACTCAAACATCTACCAAAAATGCATTTTTAATTTTTTTTACCAATACTAAAATAAAATATTCTACTCTGCAACAACATTTAAAAAAATGTTTCTCCTTTTTCCAGAGAAAAAAACTGACTTAAAGGAGGACAAATACACTCGTTTTGTATGTAAAGCCAAACTTCAAACAGCTCTCCTGTAAAATTGCTTTTTTGTAGATGTCTTCTGATAGATGACGTGTGGATACACCAACAGAAAAATGGACAGGAGGCATTTAAGGGATGGTGCTGAAGAAAGATTGACAAAATATGCATAGAAAGAATATATATAGAATAGAAAGTAAACTGTTTCAGAAAAAAGGAAATAACCTTCATTTATTATCAGAATTATGAGAACAAAATTAATTAGGTACATAAAATGATATATGTATAGGTACATAAAATGATAAACCACTCGCTTGCAGTGGTTTATCATTTTCATTTGCACTCCAGGTAGGTACCTTAAAGCAGTCATGTCCAAAAATGTATTTAAACATTTTTTTACTATGTATTTAAATGATTTAAAAAAAAAACTGATCATTTATTTATCTATGATAAGCAATTATTATCTTTGTACACTTTCATAGAAAATAATGTAATTACCTACGATAATTTTTTGCGTTTACACGTTGCGTAACTCTCGCTTGGCTCCATTTGTTAAAATCTGGGAAAGCGAGTGGTTACAGAACATTATAGAAAGAAGTATTACATACTGAAAAACAATAGAAAGATAGACTGAGAGGGAAATACATTGATCAAATAATAAATAGAAGAAAAGTGTGTATTTACCCAGCCGCGACAACGTTATGATTGGAAAACAAAAGAATGTCATTGTTAAATATACAAGAAATATTTTGTAAAAGGAAAAAATATAGGAATCAATAGAATGCTAGCATACCTATAATGCATTTCTAAGACTTTAATGTTTCAGTACGCCATAAAAGTAAAATCTAATATACATAAATATTAGATTAAATCATTACTACATTCAGGTACTATATTTTTAACATGAGTGGTAATTACCCAACTATGACAGTTCCTTTAGGTATATATAAATCCTGTGATACTTGGCACATCTGAGGTTCCACTAGCACCTCCACTTTAACAGCAGCGTCGCCCATGTGGCCAGCGAGAACATGCTGCACCCAAGTCTGTACGTCAGAGTGTGAACAACTGCTAGGCACGCACAGTGCCCAGCTGATGGAAGAGTATCGAGGTACCCGGTGACCAGGCTGCAAAATAAAAGAATTTGTTAGACGCAAATCAACTACAATTTAGTATAGATGATCACAGCTTGACGAAAGCGAAAATTGGTGTTAGATGTAGGTACTAAACAAAAAATAAACACAATTTGCTCCTTCGAAAAATGGTTTCACCAATAGCCATTTCACTTAATTTTTTAATATTTTACGATTAGTTTTTTACTGTGATTATGATATATGGGGTAAAAAAGCAAAGGCAGCAATATCCAAAAAAAATAATTGAATCATCGACCATTACTAATTTATAACATACTGAATTCGAGATTTTATAAAAAACTGAACGAAATGATTTTGAAAGGGATAGATTCACAAAATCTAGAATTCAGTACAATTTAAATTAGTAATCCTCGGTGACTAAATTCAAAGTATTGTTTTTATTTTTGGAGATTGCTGCGTTTTGCGATAATATATATATAGATCTATATATATATATATATATATATATATCTATAAGAGATTATTTTTTTATATTATGATTAAGGTAGTTATAATTAGTTGGTTTTTACTATTATTCAAACATATGTATATTAAATGGTGTATTGAAAGATTATTGTAAATAATATATGTATAATAATATTTATACATATTTATTATTGTATTTGTCGAATTGGACTTAAATAATTGATTTGTATTTATATGTATATCTTTTATTACATTATGACTTTCAAAGCTTGTGCTATTGCTTTTTACTCTAAATTTTAACTTTTTTTTTGTTTTTGAATATCTATTATATTATGTTTTTCTTATGCTTCTGCTTATTATATACTTGCTTTTTATTTTATATTATATTTATCTTTATATATTTGTATCTGTATTTTAAGTATTTTCTTTCCACTTTATGTCATTGTTATGTTTACATATTATTACTTTTTTCTTTAAACTATATATTCTGTTAATGTACACTTTACCTATCTGTTGTAAAAGCTCTATAGGGTGTTAATTAATAAATAAAATTAAATAAATTAAAAATAACTTGCATCTCTTAGTTCACTGTTGAAAGCACTGTGAGAATGAACCAGGTTGAAAATCTCCTCCGTTGTACTGGAAACATTGGCAGAGAGAGTCAGCTGAAGAGAAGCCAAGCAGTATTTCCCCTTGATGACCATCCCTCTTCCTTGAACAAGTTCCCCTTCATTCCTTACAGCGATGCACTGGTCTATGTCGCCGTACTGGTTTATATTACCATTGAGAAAGCCAGAAGGAATTTTAGCAGAAGCATCATACACTAGAAAAATGATTAGTGATTGCAGAAACATACAAGTGTAGCGGTACCTGTTCAACCCTGTGCCATGTACCTATTGCTCGACCCAGAGTTTTGTTTATATTAACACAATTCAAATGTCTATAGTTATTAACATGTTAATAACTACCTTAGTAGCTGATACAGTGCTTTTTAGAGTTGTAATGAATACAAGTCATTGGTGAATTAAAACAATGAAAACAATGATGCACCCGACCCTACTAGAGGAGAAGGCGATGAAGATGGTGGTTTTATTGAACAAAATTGGCAAATATTTATACTAGTAGTCGTCTATTTCCCACTACTTCATTAAACTGTTTTTAATCTACAGTCTTATGAACTATTAGCTAATAAATATGACTCTATTTTATTTAAGTTCATTGACAATGGGCAAATAAAAATATATTTACATTTATTATATTGAATTTGGCTTGGAACTAAAAATTGCTTACATTGCATATTATCATAGCACATCGTGCAGACGTAGGCATTGTTTCTGAATTTTAATAATACATCATTAAAATTCAAAAACTATAGCAATTTCATATGTACATATTTTGAATCTACCTGTGATGGGAAAACCAGCCAATAAAATAATAAATAAGTATATGTTACAATGTATAAAGTCTGATCTGGTAGTGTCTATAGTTTGCTTATGATATGAGTCGTCGAGTATCAAAATATACCCAACCACAATTTTTTTTAGATTTGTATGTCAGTATATTCTATAAGCTCATTTCTACATTTTAAATTTTAGGCAACTATCATATCAAGTATCAATCTGAAGTTATTGCTCGTTAAATATCATCTTATTCAAGTTATAAACAAGGTGTGAAACTTTTTTCATCAATTTGCTAAAAAATAGTTCATGGAGTTAGGTAGGTTTTGATTTTCAACTAGGTACTCATATCCCTAGCTAAAACACGATATGTATTATTTTATGTTGTTTTTAATTTTATTGCTACTACTACAATGTAGTTAAGTTTATTTTTTACTTCAAACAACTCCATTGGTCAGAATTATCACTTCCAGATTTTTTGAGAAATCTATCTATATATTGGAACTATACAATATCTATCTATATATTGAGAATATACAATAAATGAAAATACATAAATAGTCGAAAAAAAAGATTATTTAAAAATAATGAAATGAAATATAATAATAATTTATCAAGAAGGCATTCACAATAATTGGGAATTGATGTTAAATAATTTAACATTCTACTGTTCTTGCTTGTAAACTCAAGTGGATAATCGACTCTAACAACAGATGTCAGGAATTATCTCTATAAAGTTTGCTGATAGTTATATCCTTGTGGAACACAGATGAGATTTCTCTCAGATTCGTCTTGAAACAAGTTATAAATAAAACTATAAAAGTATTATTATAGCTTAGTTTGTAGAAATCATGAATCGAATCGTTTCGCTTGAGCTTAACTAATAGAAATGGAAGATTATACCCAAGAAGATAAAATTTGTCCTAGTTTAGTCCAACGATTGAAAAAATTACGATTGTATAAAATTAAAAAGTCGCATTTTCCTGATGTGGGTAATCATATAAATTGAATAATAGGTATTTAAAATAAAATAAGAAATTTATTATATCCTAATTTCGATGAAAAGTAGATATAATCTTTATAGGCGGTAGTTTAATATAAGGCAAAAATTAAAATTAAATTATGTTTTCCGCGTCCATATAAAAGACACCTTTAAAAATGTTCAATAAATTAGTGTTCCGGTTTATAAGGCAACTTATCGCTTGTTTTGTCAGTGCTGAGGTGTCCGAGTGGTTAAGGAGTTGGACTTGAAATCCAATGGGTTCTACCCGCGCAGGTTCGAATCCTGTCCTCAGCGGAAAGTTATCCTTTTTTCTATTTTTTTACCGTGTGCATACAATTGTTTTGTTTATATTAGTTGATAGCTTTATAATAACATTTATCATAAATAAAAATTTAGTAAAAGTCCTTTGTATCGTACCTACCTTAAAATAAAAATAAATATCAACTCTCGATATTTAATTCAAATTATATTTTAATTATTTATTACTTTAAAACCCAGATAGTGCGAAAATAAATTAAATATATTTCCATATGAAAAAAAATTAGATAAAAAAAATAAAGTATAAGTGATTATTACGGAATTTCTGAAGAGTTGCATATCGGCATTTTACCATTAACTATGAATAGGTACCTACCCTAGATTAAAAAATACTAAAAAATAATCGGAGAATCACTTTTGTTTCAAGAATGTCGTTTCGCAATATTATGTCCGCTGTCTTAAACCCTTATAAGGCGCCCCCATGCACAGACGAGGTGGCCGAGTGGTTAAGGCGTTGGACTGCTAATCCAATGTGCTCTGCACGCGTGGGTTCGAATCCCATCCTCGTCGAATCATTTTGCTTTTTATATATGTAATTTTTTATAAATTATACATATTAATATAAATATGATTATGTGTTTTAATTATTCATAAATTGAATATATTTTTATCAAATTTTTTGGGATAATATTCAATTGGTAACAACATAAAACTTATCTTACTTTTGAGGGCCCATAACTTCAATGTCTTCAATTCTCTCAAATAAACATCACTTTGTCTCTTGCAGTCTTCGCTTACTCCATCAGTAGTCCTTGGGTCAAATGGTGGAACGACATTCAACAAGGTGTGGGGTGTCAATATTTCAGGCGGTTTGTTGGTTTTGTTTGCTGCAAAAAACAAACAAATTAGCCTAATCATTTATTTACTCGGTAAAAATAAAAAACGGTCGCAGCCGGTAGGATTCGAACCTACGCTCCCAGAGGGAATCTGATTTCTAGTCAGACGCCTTAACCGCTCGGCCACGGCTGCTATATCTCCAGCGGTGTTAAAAATTTATTTATACCACGCGCATATTGTAAATTATGCTCGCACGATAATTTACGATATTCCATAGAAATAGTGGCCGCTGCGCGGCCATTAGTCACTGGGATTTCGCTTTCGCGCATTACATTTTGCATTATCTGCTGCTACACCCCACGGGTGGTCACTTCGCGGCAAATACTGAACGCTACACGACCATTGGCATCTGTAATCGATTCTCGCCATTGCTTACTGCTAAACCCAGCGGGCGGCTTTATATATGTATAATTTAGCTAAAAGTAAAAATCTTAACATTATTTTTTATAAAATGCTTCTAAAATACATACAGGTAGACTTCTTTTCATTTAAGAAAGACAATTTTTTTTGTTGTGTTGGTGTTTATACCTGTAAGCAGCAACACGACGAAACAATGTGGGTCGTACGCACGGTTTGCACATACTAATTTGATTCTCTTTCATGGAAAGACCTGTACATGCTTTCAAAATCAGTTATCAATTGTGAAATTAACACTCTCTGCCAGATTTCGAAGTCTGCCTCTTGTTTTCACACGTAAATAGTACCTAGTACCTACCTACTTTTTCTTAAAAATATTTATAGTTTTTAGAACAATAAACTACATATATATCATAGCATATACAAATTAAAAAAACGATAAAAAATTGTCATGTAAATGCGCACATTTTCAGTATCAAAAAATAACAAAATAGCAAAATAGTACTATGGCACGAATGGCATTCATTTTACTTCCAAAACTTATGTGTTTGACACATGTCATCATATTCAATAGATATTGACCAAAATTAGGTTCGTAAGTGGCGTTTAGTTTTTGGAAATCCATTTTAACAATTATGAATAAATAAATATTTTTGTTTTTTTTCCCACTATTTTATTTAAGTGAATTACACAACATGTTTCGGAAACCTCCGTTTCTATTCTCAGGATTGTTGAGTCTCAACTCTCAATTGAATTTTCGTTTGAAAAAAGCAAATATGAACGGAAATGGCATAATCCAAGAACATGGTCCCACGGGTTATATAGCAGATCCGGCTGAAAAAAGTATTTCTCGATATAATTGAATGTTTTGATTACAAAATTAAAGATAATTGACGCTTGAATATTATTAAATAAAATATTATATTATCGTATTAAATAAAATATTAAACTTTAATATTTCGAAAATTGTACCATACATTTTAAATGTCAGTCAATATTTTAGCAACCATAGAAAAAGTATACTGATGAAAAAGAGCAAACCATAAAGAAAAAAATATACAATGCAATTTAAATTTTATTGTTTTATGGTTTGACTGCTATATCTTCTTGCCTACTACGGTCAGGGTTTTATCTCGTTATATTATGGTTTGGTGGCAAGGCAGTCGTGGGGGCGTTCCACGGGTTTGTGTCCCTGAGTACTCGCCTGCTACGGCCCGTCAGGGTTTTAACTCGTTGTGTTGTGGTTTGGTGGCAAGGAAGTCGTAGGGGCGTTCTACAGGTTTGTGCCCGCGTATACTCGCCTGCTTACAAGCCTTCTGAGTTCAGCCCAGTTCAGCCTACGTTCTTGTTGTTGTCTATGATTCGAATACTTATCCATAGATACGCCTAAAAATCTTATTAAAAATGAAAATAGATCGTTTTGTGTGATATTTTGTTTATACTTATTATTCAAGCATCAATTATCTTTAATTTTGTAATCAGGACATTCAGTTATATCGAGAAATACTTATTATTTTCAGACGGATCTGTTTTATAACCTGTGGGACCATGATCTTGGATTTAGCCAAATCTAAATTTGCAGATTCGACAGTATACGCAGGGACCGTCGATTTATTATACAATTATTATACATTGTTCTTTATTTCTCAATACCAAATTAATAATCCTTTTCCGCGTTCGACTAGCGGTGAAACAAGTAAACAATATATGCATTAGTATTCATACTCACAACTGTCATGTACTCGTAGTTTGGGTAAAATTCGGCAACTTCTCAGTTTAGTCCAACAGAAAATAACGGCACATCTGTCCGCTATTATATCTTAGTTTTATTCATATTGTATTTTATTATGAATAATTTAATACATTGAGGCGTGATAACGGGAAAGGTTCTACTTTGACTTCCTCAGGTTATTGTGGGTATTGTGCAGAAATTGAAAAATATTATTCAGGCTTTCATCTTCATAAATTCGAACAATGTTGCAAAATTCGCTACAATTCGCTAATTATTTCTAGGCTACTTTGAAGAAGTAGGTATTATAGTTTAATGATTTCTTTATCATAATTATTATGTAATAAAATATTATTTTTAAAATACATCAGATGAACACATGAGACAACGTATGAATGTTTCTACATCTGTAGATAAAAACTTGCATCGATTTCATTATGCGGTGATCGCAATGGCTAAAAAAATTGACCTGACGAAGAGAATCTTCGTACCGACACAGTTCGAAATACAGCTCAACACAAGTTTTGAAAGTTGTTAGAGGACACCTATCCAAGGATATACATACATAAGTCAGTTTAAAAATATCGGAAAAATGTTGACCTAGGCAGTGAAAACCAGATAAATAATTTGTAATCGATATACTATTTTAATTTGTTCTATCCGGTGATAGTGAGGGATGCGCGTATGTCACGGAATCACATGACTTTTTTTCTATTCTACCATCTTTTCTCTATGGAATTGGCAACTATAATGCAGGATTATTTATATAGCGCCATTTTTGTGAAAAGTTCACCTCAAGGGCGCTTAAATGCTTTAAATGTAAGAATAGTTGAAAGTAATTTTTATTAAATAACAATCATAAATTTTATTTCGTACTTATACACTATTACATTAATTTAGGCAATATCTGAATCATTCGGATCCATTCTCATTGGTATGCGTTATCTTAATAATCGTGCCTTAGCCATTATGAAATAACATTGAACACTTCGTCAATTTTTACGTGATGATATTTGACAGATATCTTGACATTTCTCATAGAAACTTTAAGCATACATAAATAAGTACATCGCCTTTATTATTGGTAATAAATTATATTTATAACATTAAAATATTACATTAAAAAACTATTTTATTAAAAATGACTAAAAAATAGATTTTTTAAGTATGTACGTATGTTAATAAAATCAAAAGCATGAGATGGATATTTTAATTTGTGGTATTTTAAACAAAAATAATTATAACTAATCGAATAGAATTGTGTTGAGACTTTTACGTAGCGATGTGTATGTACAGCTTATTTAATGCATGTAATCATGGGTATTTGAGAAGAAGTGCCCCACGCTTTTAATTTCATTAACATACGCGTATACTGTGATCGCTCTTAGTACTGTGACTTAAAAAATATTTTTAATTTTTTAGAAAGTTTTTATATAAAAGCGAGTCTTTATTTATTTTTCAAAATAATATTTTTTCCACTTTATGGTTTCGTCACATTAAATCTTGTAATCGATTCGAATTGCTTCGAAGACGTGTATCTTTACCGAATGCTATTAACCTCAATACTCAAACGTCACTTCTATACTCATAATAATACAAACCGACAGATGTCACCGGCATATACAATCTGCCTTATTTTCTTTATAACGACGTTGTTATATTAGTGAGACAAAAATTGCGTACACTGAAAGATTCTATGCAAAATGTCAAGATTCACGAAGCGACAATGTTATATCATAGCGGTCAAGACATGATTGTTACGTTATATTGATATCTTAAATATTTTTTTAATTACTGATTTTGCAAAATCAATGAATGATTATTGTACTATCACCCGGAATACGTCTCTCCGTTTATAGATATCTGTATTTTAGAGCGATTGTCAGTCAGGAAGTGGGTCAAATATTGATTGCATCAAACATCAAAAATTCGCCTGCACACATGAAAATCATCTGCAGATACACCGCAAGCAATCTTGCGTAACCACATAGACTTTACAAGTATAAGTTAAGCAATTTTTTTGTCGTTTTGTACACGACTGTCTCTCAAACGGCCTGGTTTCTGAGCTCGGCATGACGAGGGTACCTGAGGAAGTTCTTAAGGGGGAATACCTACCTAGACATTTCGGAAAAATCGATTTTAAAAAGAAAATTCATGGAGGATTTATATTATGGACCTGGAATCGATGATTTTATTTAAGTTGAAAAATTTCGGGATTTATTCGTTACTCAATTTTCAAACAAGTTTTACATGAATCCTTGTTTTAAAAATTGGTGACTAAAATATCTCTGCAATCACTAAACCTTTTAACTTAAAATTTCTAGTGGTTCTTCTATACATAATTATCTAGTCTTTGTCATAAGATTTTTTTTAAGTGCCTTTTTTTTATCGATATAATAAACCTGATTTTTTCCCTAAAAAACGCTACTTCAAATTCAAACACCCGCCATTTTGTCAAAAATCGATATTTTCAAAAAATCTTACGTCAAAGACTAAATTATAGTGTCAATTTTGATAATCTTTTTGTTTTTTTTTTTCATTCTTATGATTACAGATGAAATGGGAGTGGTCACCGCGGAGGACCTTTTTTTCGGCAGTCGACAGAACACAAAAATTTTCCACCAATGTTGAAAATTTTTAAATATTTTTTTAAACATATTTATAAAAGTATGTACTTTCATGTATAAATTATACCAATACCATAATTCATATACGTTTCCCCAAAGAAATCACAAAAATTGCATATTTTCGCGCTTCGTAGGTAGGTATTCTCCCTTAATGCCAGGCAGAAAATTTATTTTTTGACATATTTCATAGTTGGTAGTATTTTTAATACAATAATCAACGTTTAAAGCGGTTAAAGACTCAAAGTGCATGTGTAAATACATATATATATATATATTTTTTTTTTTTTTAAATTATCCCTTTTATATGAATTAAAAGCATTCTAAAATCATCAAAAAAACGTAAAAATTTGTTGCAAATTTAACAATTTGTAACTTAATTAATATTGAATATTTTTATATTATTCTAGTACAGTTTTATCTTCTATTTATATCTTTTATCTTCTTTATCATAACATATAAATTTAAGAGTCAATTTATTTTTTCTAAGGCACTGAAAACGATTTTTTTGGCAGCGGCCTGTCGATAAATGTTAATGTATTCATAATTATTGTTATAAATGTCCAGTTTATTTTTTTATTATTATTTATTTATTTATTATAGACATGTCGTAGTACATAATTTCATCATTACAAAAATACATGAAGGAGCTGACGCTCTTGCTTATGGGAGGAGTAAATCATATTATTTAAATTATAATAAAGGTGTTAAGTATAACATTACCTACCGTTCATTTGGAAAGTCTACCTAGTAATTATTTAAAATATTTTTTATAAATCTAGTCTGTGCAATTAAAACAGTTTTATTCGTTTATCTCAGAATGTACTAAAACGTCACATAGGATTAATTATACAGGGTTATTTGGAAAACATTAATAACCTCGCAGGACTATATTCCTGTCTTAATTACGAGACGAAAATGTTCAAGCTATTATGACCTAATATCAATAGTTATGGAGATTTGCAACATCAAAGTTTGCATTTTTTTTTTAAATATTTCTGACTTATTTTTTTGTAAAACGTTGGACTATCATTACGGTAACTTATATCGAATATGAAAAATTAAATCCCTTTAATACAACTGAAGTAAAATAATAAAACCCTTCGAATTCCAATTGGAAATTTTTCATTGTTTTTGTCATTTTATTTAACTTGTATTGAAACGAATGAATTTTTCGCAATCGATATAAGTTACCGTAATGATAGTCCAACGTTTTACAAAAAATAAGTCAGAAATATTGAAAAAAAATGTAAACTTTGATATCGCCTATCTCCATAACTATTGATATTAGGTCATACGATAGCTTGGTCAGTTTTCGACTCATAATCAAGACAGGAATATAGTCCTGCGAGGTTATTAATGTTTTACAAACAACCCTGTATATACAGCGACGATATAGGTACGTTCTGATACAAATGAATAATAAATACCCACATTTCAGAAATATGCATTTGCAGTGAATGTCCAGCCTTAAATCATTGAACCAATTCTAGGACCAGCCTTGTGAAGCCGTCGCTTCCTGTGTCCTCACCAAGGTTTGCAGATAACCGCGATATCCTGGCGCTACCCGACACCCCACGCCACGCCTTCAATGCCATTCGGCAAATTACCCAACGAGAAAATTGCTATTTGTATGGGACGCTCGTAAAAATGGTTAAGTAGAGTGCCACCACGATAACTTGGCGTGCGAGGGAGGGCGCCCCTGTCGCGAAACAGAAGTTGCCAGGTTGTAAATTTATTACACAATACATAATGTACTGAATGTCCGGTGACCAGTGTCAGAGCCTTCAATATAAATTTGGTCGGGTAAAAGCGTGCTCCGCGGCGGCCGCTCTATCTGTCAAACCGTCAGACGGTAATATCGGTCCATTATTTGCTTTTTCAGTTTCGCAAAACTTTAATACTTCATTGGCAATTGTTCTTGCACCACCCCGGACTGGTTGTTTTGGACATAATAATTCAGTGTATATTGGTAATCAAGATGTCACAGCTCCCGAGATTGTACTGAATGACAGGGCGAGGGGTTACGCCGGGTGCGGGCGGGGCGGGCTTTAGTTCCAATCCTGCCGCACGCCAAGTTATGTTGGGCAGGCAATAGCTACTGCTAGTGGGTAATCAATCCGCTTGCATTATTTATGAGCCACATATTTAACAGAAATTGGACAGGTTTGCACGCGTACACAGTCGTCCATACGCTCAGGGGCGTGCAGCGAGACTTTTTCGTAAACATATTGGGGGAAAAAATCGATATATGTATATATAGATATACATATTGACAGAATATTATGAAACATTAAAATCTGAATAATGTGGTAATGATTGTAATAGGAATATTACGAGATATACAGGATGTTCATAGCTAGTAGCAAAAAATTTACAGGTGGATTCCTGCGTTGATAATAAGTAGAAAATGTTCAAGCAACCATGACCCAATTAATATCAGTAGTTATTGAGATATGCAATATCAAAGTTTTCATTTTTTTTCAAATTTTTCAAATAAAATGTTAAAAACCTTGTAAAAAAATCCATTTTCAATTTTTGCAAGGTTCACATCATTTTATTCAATTTGGAAAAGCGAATGAATTTTTCATATCCGATATAAGTAACTGTAATGAAAAATAAGTCAGAAATATTGAAAAAAAATGTAAAATTCGATATTGAATATCTTCATAACTTTTGATATTAGGTCATGGTTGCTTGAACATTTTCGACTCATTATCATAAGCAGGAATCCTCCGGTAAAGTGTTCGCTATATGCTACGTTATATACACGTTATATATACTATATGTACGCTATATAGAGACAACCTTATATAAAAGTTTTTGCTATATACTATGAGACAACCTTATATTTATGTACCTTCGGCTACTTTGATTGCATGCAGCACACGCCCCTGGTATTTATGTATATGTATGATGATGGTTATGTAGCAGTTGCGGTGAAAGTATAAATCGATGTAAGGTCGGTATCTCGATTGGTATCATTCAGATCAGTGTAACCTTGACATTGGATCCGGACTGTCGAGAATCATAGGCCCGAGTACAGAGTCAATACTTCTACTAGCTATGATACACCACGTATAATCTATAAAGTTATAGTTATTTCTCCCGTAATAATAGAATAATAACGATATTATATTAAACATATCGATATATAAGCACACAAATGTATTTTTTTTATTAAAAAGTCAAAAAATATAATAAAGTATACGGTGATATAGAATTAGAGATAAATTAACCGTAATTCCGTAAAAAATCACTAGACATAATAATTGCAGGATTTTGAAGCTGAAAATTCATAAATGGAAAACTATTTGGTTTTTTTTACTCCCTTTATATTAACTCGTGGCGTCTGCTTGTCTTCTTGTCTGACGAAAAAACTTTGGATCCATTTTAAACCCCTTTCCCGTGATCCAATCGAGCTGAAACTTTGCAAGCAGACTCGTGGCGACGATCAAGAAGTTCTATCAAATTTTCGTTAAAAAAATAATAAATTTTTGGATTTTTCAAATTTTGAATGGTTTTTTCATGCAAAATATTAAGTTGTATGAAAATATTTCAGCGCGTCTGATAGACGCGAAACCTGATTATAGTATAATTTTGGATTTTTGGAAATTTTTTATTACTCCCTTTCGTAGCGTCGCCCGACCGAAGCCCAACGCGTAGGTTAAGCGCCAAACCAGTTTCCACTAGTAAATGAGAAAGGGAGTATAATAAAAACTTGGTTTTTATGGGTTACTTTTTTTTAATTCACTTTATTCGCTTAAACCTAAAACTAATTTAAGATTAACTCGCAGGCTAATTTCATCGACTTAAAACCTAAAGTATAATTATAGCCGCACCGGTTATCCGATGCGGCAAAGCGTTCCCAAAGTTCCAAGTTCATTGACCTCATCAGCTCGCCATTTTTTTCGTTAATACTTCAGCTAAATGCAAAAAATCAATAGTATTGTCGTAATATTAGGTTGATTCATTGTATGTTTAAGGAGTTTATTATTTCTCCTAAAAATCATCTTTATGCTATCTATATATTTCGTTTACAGCAGGTGCTCGCCCGTTGCGATGCAGTTTTTCTGTTTTGTAAACATCATTAATTTCTTCTTCTTCTTCTTCTACCCCTTATTCTATTACGTCGGGGTCCCTGCTCCGCGTAGGAGGTTCCAACTCTTCCTGTCTTGGGCTGCGCTCTCCACGTCAGCCCAATTTAACCTCGCTTCGCAGCAGTCCTCCTAGGATTGCCCCTTGGTCTTCTGCCTTCTAGTCTTGCCTGGAATATCCGCTTTGGCAGGCTGTCTGCCGGCATCCGCAAGTTATGTCCCAGCCACCGTAACCGTGATTTCTCGTTAAATGTCAATAAGGGTTCTACTTCTACATTCTCTTATTTGAGTATTTCTGATTCTGTCCCTTCTGGTAACTCCTACTATTCCTCGGCGGTCTGTAGCCTTGAGCGGGTTCTTTCGGTCAAGATTACACTATCATCATTACATTATCATCATTACATTATCATAATTACACAAAAGTAATAAATTCAAACCCCCAAAACTGACCCACGCCCTCCCACACTCTCCGAACGTTGACCCTACTGATTTATACCTGTTCGGGTCACTGCAAAACGAGTAAGATAACTACCAAAGCAGATATTAATGTCTGGATCGATCTTTTTTTATAAAAAAAAACCTTCGAAATTCTTGAAGGAATGGATAATATCGTCACGGAACGTGACTTTGGGAGAGTTTGTTGTGTACAGACAGTACGTACTTTCAAACAAACTAAAAAAAAGTGACACTTTCTATGCAAATGAGACTAACTAACTAACCATCACGCCGTTTTCCCGAAGGGGTAGGCAGAGAGGATTGAACGCCACACTCATCTATCCTGGCACACCACTTTTGCTTCGGCCACATTCATACATCTTCTCATACACGTTCTACGGTTGTTGCGGCGTGCGGCATTGGGACAAACAACGCTGCTGTTATGACAATTGCTCACTCGGACAATTTTTTTGGGACCCCATGAAAGTGGGGTCCTAAGCTACAGCTTGTGTAGGTTATACGTAAATCCTGCACTGCTTAGAAACATCATTCAAACTGCGACGGACCAATCAAGCATCGCCTACTGCCGCACACGATCAGAAATTTTCCGATCGCGTCCGACGCTCGTGCGGCACGACGGCTACACGATATATAAGGATCCTGATGATCCTTGACTGGTGTCAAGCCGTTGTCAGTACAAGGATGCCTGTCATGGCGACTGCCCAATGCGAATACAAATTACAAATCGATCGGAGTACGTTCCTCCCGGCTTATTTCAGTATTCAGGTGCAAATACATTTGGTTGGATTAACATCAAAACCCAATTGAATCGCGTTATGTCACAATGTCTAGAAATACGGATGTTAAACGAATTAACGAATTAAAAAACGAATGCGGATAACACGAAAATATGTGTGATTCAAAACATTTGTTTTCTTTAACTCAATTCAATTCAATTTATTTTTTTGATAATATGTACATTACAAACAAAATGTTTAAGGCATACATATATTGGAAGTATATATCAAAATAAAAATATTTAATAAATTAAAAATAACACAAAATCTGGTCAAAGGTGTAGGAGAATCCCGCTTCGGAAAACCCCCTCAGACACATGGAATATATCAATACCCAAAGCGATTTTGTTCAGCATAGCTGTGGCTCTTCCAACAGGCATAACCATCGGCAGGTTGGTCCTGTATATTGGAATGTGAAACAATCTATGCTGACGATGTCTAATGTAATTATCAGGAACATACAAACCAATGCTCTGCATAATTTCATTAACATTATGCGTCATTATTGTTATGTTAAAGAAAATATGACGCATAATGTTGTTAAAGAAAACATTTGTTTTCTTTAACATAATGTGTATTATTACGTGGCTACGATTGGGGTACCCGGACTCGGACCTGACGGGTTCAGGTAAAAGTAGCCGGACCCGATACGCGGCCTAATGGGCTCGACGAATCCTTTTTCGTCTTCGAAGTCTTTTTTCATACAAGAATTTTTAATACGAACATAAGAATTTTGTAAATAATTAAATGTGTATAAAAAGGGACAAAAATAAGCAAAAAAAAAACCGCACGCATATCAACCAGGGTACTAAATTTTACCGAGTTGAACTAAACCCCCTCTATAGGCGAAGCTCAATTTAAGCCACTTTTATAATGCAGTTAAACTATTTATTAATTAAGATAAATTGTAGATGTCTTGCAGATACGTACGGGAGTCTTTTTTGGGCGTTTACAGGGCTCACGATCTGCTATTGGCTGGCTTAAGTGATCACTTTACAGTGTACCACTAATCTATCAATTTTGGAATGTTGTATATTTATATGGTATTTACATATCTACCTCGCGCACATTAAAAAGACTTCCACACATACTTTCCCATATAAAACTTTATCTGTGTGAAACATCTACAATCTTAATTAATGACGTTCCCACCGGGGACAAAATCCAGTAACTGTGTTCTTAAAACATTTAACACTAAAAAAATGAAAATACTTATTCTTCTTCTTCGTCTACTCCTTATCCTAATGGGTCGGGGTCCCTGCACCACATAGAAGATTCCAACTCTTCCAATCTCGGGCTTCGCTCTCCACGTCAGCCCAATTTAATTGCAACCTCTCTTCGCAGCAGTTCTCCAACTGTTTCCGTCAGCTCCCCCTAAGACGGCTTCATGGTCGTCTGCCTTCTGGTCTTGCCCGGAATATCCGCTTTGGCAGTCTATCTGCCGGCATCCGCAAGATATGTCCCAGCCACCGTAACCGTGATTTCTCAATAAACGTCAATAAGGGTTCTGCTTCGAGACATTCTCTTTGAGTTTTTCTCACTCTGTCCCTACTGGTAACTCCTACTATCCCTCCTAGAAATCCTATCTCGGCGGCTTGTAGCCTTGAGCGGGTTCTTTCGCTCAAGATCCAGTGCTCGTGGCCGTACACTAAGGTTGGCCTGAAAACTGATTTGAATACTGCTAACTATGATTGCTGGCCGATCTGCGCTTTTACGGGATAACACAGGGATCGAGCTACCTACCTTGCGGCTCCTATCCTCCTATCCATATCACTTTCTTGCTTTCCATCTTGAGATGTTATTACACCGAGGTATCTGAAGCTTTTCACTTGTTTTGGACGTCTATTCTTTTTTTAAAAATTTATTTCTTAAGTTAGTTTTAACACTTTATATTCTTAAATCTATTACTAATATACTATCCATAATAACCTACATATTTACATTTACATATAATCTAATGTATGGTACAATCTAAAATTAATAATAAATCTTATGCTCTACAATTCTATACTATTTTTACAGTAATTATAGCACTTGTTTTTAAATATGTTCATCTTATTTATATTCTTCATGCTTTCTGACATCTCATGGTATATTTTTATACGTCTGTACATTAGACAATTCTGTGTACTTTTTTCTTATATGGTAATCTTATTCTATTCCTATTTCTGGTGTTGTGTATATGTACATCACTATTTGCAGTAATTTTGTTCAAAAAATATTTTGGCATTTTGTTATTGAAAATTTTGTGTATAAATATGAGAACGTTATAATTTATTTTTTTTAATTTCCATCGTTCGTTTTTCGGCACGTTATGTTACATTGTTCTTCGCTTCTCACCAATCACCATGATTTCGGATTTATCTGCGCGATATTTTTACAGAACCATTTTACAGTATCCCGTTAACCTAGTCATGTCAAGTCTCCTGCGGACATCCATGTCTGATGCCGCGTTATATATGGTTTTTACCAATTTTTCCTCATCCATTCGTTCAACTTGAGCAAACCACCCGAGTGACGCTTTTTAATGTATTCACTATGCGAAGATCAGATATTGAGATAGTATATATATATATATATATAGATATATATATATATAATATATATTAATATATATATATATATATATTATATATATTATATATATATCTATATATCTAATATATATATATAATATATATATATATTATCTACGTCATCCCGTAAGCTGTAAACAGTAAACAAATGCAAATTTCTTGAAACAGGAAATAAAAAGTTATAATTAAAATAAGCGATGAGCATACTTGTTATTTAGATTATTTATGTGTTCATCTATTCTCGATTAGTCTAAACTGTTTTTTGATATTATCAGGAGATGGCAGAAGCAGAAAGAATTGCACGTAATCGTCGATTTAGCTTGCGCGGTTAATTCTGATTTATTGATGTGTAACAACTTTCCTCTCGCTTTCCTGCAATCTGTGGCAGTGATTTCGTGAAAAAGGGCGGAAATGCGTAACAGGAAATAAGACGCCGAGGAAGCGCGCGCAATTTCGTTTGACCAATGAGCGCGCGCGGTGGAAAAAATATCGTTTATTAACAAATCAATGTCCAGCAAGTGCCATCACGTCGAAGATGCACACTTCCAACAGTCAACGCTTCAGATATCGTATATATGTTGCACGTCTGGTGTCAAGCGTGTGGATGTTGTAACTTTGATATATTTTGGCTTATAACTTCGAAACTATCCAATAAATGCTTATTTTTTTTACATTAATGTAAACAATAACTACCCTTAATGATTTACATTCTCAAATTTTAGGTAATTTATGTGATTATTTTTAAATATTTATTCAAAATTTTCATACAGTATGTATGGCGACACACTACCGCCATCTATTAAAATAAATAAAAACATATAATTGACCGAACACATTTCTAAACAAAATGCGCTAAAAAAAACCTAGTGCGGCAAAATTCGATAATCATTAAATGCACATACATTTTCTTTACTTGTATTTACTAATTAATAAATATATAGGAGATATTAGCTTTTTAAAACTTTGATGTTAATTTCTGTCGCTGCTCAATTGATATTTTTTATTGTGAGATGTCAAATTTTACACATCATATGCGACTCCTGCTCGTTTTTTTTGAAATCAGCACACTGGACTATAACGCGTCGCAGGTATTAAAAAAGTTATCACACTTTAAAGTTTCGAAATTATCTTCATACATTTTGTCACTATAAAGGCAAACCACAGACGAGAGTAAAACGTTGTGAAATAATAAATTCTTAGAAAATGTAAAAAAAAAATCATCATCATACGAATCCCTGGAGGGGCGTGCAGTGAGAACAAAAAGCATGACTTTTCCTAGCCTAACCTAAAGAGTACATCAATTTATTATTAATTCATTAATTTATTATAGCTCTTTCATTTTGAAATTTTGTTTGTTGTCGTTATTTCGTCTATCTAATGTCGAGTGGACCTTTCGTCGCTGGACCAAATTTCCTTGGAACCTTTTGTCGTGGAACCACGCCTTACGTTCGATTTATCTACTGTCAAAATGGTGGTAATTTACTAGCGTTACGCAAACCGTACTTAATAAAAATATTTTCAATATACTTACCAATAAACTGAATTACCGGTTGGAAGAACTTTCAAAATTTATATACGCACACAGTATCGGCATTGACCCGACAATATATCTTTCGTAAATAGAGGTTCCATGTGGCACGATTTTTTTTCCATAATACACTAAAAAAAACACGTTGATCTGCCCTGTGGCTGCGGCATTTGTAAACCTTTTGAGAATTCGAATTCAGCAATTGGAGATTTTGAAACGACAAAAATAGAGACGTCTTTCCATAGAAAAACGTCTGAGGGATGGCAAAACTAACCAGCGCGGTCGCTCGGAGTTCTAATGGAAGAACTTGAAGAAATGTTAGTTTTTTTACGATTAGAACTGTCACATTTATTCAAATGCACTATACCCTTCAAAGTAGTCCCATCGGTATTGCATAATATCTATTGTTGCTGCCATTGTTGGAAACACTTCGGAAGCGCATCTTCTGCACAATGTCTTCTCCTTACGCAAATCGGGTCCCTTTCGGCGGCATTTTCAACTTGGGGAATAGCCAAAAATTACATGGAGCCATGTCGGGAGAGTAGGGAGCCTGATAAACCAGGGTAACGCTGTTTTTGACCAAGAAAACTTGAATCAGACGCAAAGAAAGGATGCATTATTGTGATGGAGTGTCCACGAGTGTCCACATTTCCGGTCATTTGACGCTGTCTTCAAACCTAAATCCTCGGTCAAATAGCGATCTAATGCTACACCCACCTCGTTCGCAGGTTCTTCGGTAAAACGACAATCCTGCTTGACCAAAGTCCGCTGTTGGTCAATAACATTTATGTTGTTGTTTCGGCTTTTTGAGGATCTGCCGGGACGCATTGAAGCGGTTGTACCACTCAATTGTCCTTTACACTTCTTCACTCTGGCTGACCGCCAGCGACCGGCGCTTTCTGCTTCATGCGTGCGCACGAATTTCCCTTAGACATCTCAACATCGAAAGGATCCCGAGGTTCATTTTTATAAATGAAGGGCGGAAAAAATAAAAGTGGATCCCTGCCTTGATTGTGAGTAAAATATGTTCAAGCAACCATGACCTAATGTCAATAGTTATGGAGATATGAAAATGTTTATTTTTTTCAAAACATTGAACCATCTTTACAGTAACTTATGCATATAGCAGAGGCGTGCAGTGGGAGCATTGAAGCATGACTTTTACGTAACCATGTAATTTGAAAGGTTCGAAGTAAAAGATATATTTTGTAATATTTAAATCACAATTATTATCATACTAACTGTAACCCGTCAAAAATGATAGTACTTTTGTATGCCGGTTCCTAAATAATAAGTAGGTATTACCTATTTATACCCGACACCCATGAAATAGTAATAACGAGTTTTATCAAAATATTTGAACTTTTTTTAATATTTCCCCTGCCGGTAGTTTAATGTACTATTATAAACCCCGACGATTATACGCAACATGAAATGGTTCGAGTCTTTGCTAAATCTTATATGTACTGTATTTTTGACGGGTAAAGCAGGCTCGGCGACAGCAACATCGCCATCGTTGTCGCATTCGGGTTTGCTGGCCCGGGGTTCAAGCCCCATCTCCGGCCGTTTAATTTGTTATTTTTAAGCCGTGAATTCGAACAAAATTACGAACGTAACGTGGACAGAAAGACAGACGGACGGGCGGACAGTCAACGAAATTAGTATGTAATAATTTGTGAGATAAACAATTAATTTATATATTTTTTTCAAAATATATGCGAACGTATGTTTATACTTCGATGTTCCCACTGCCTGGTATATATATTATGAAAAATTCATTCGTTTCAATACAAGTCGATTAAAATGATAAAAAAAAACTCGCAAAAAATTAATTTTTCAATTTTCAATTTATGCAATGTTTTTATAATTTTATTTGTTTTGAAGCCAATGAACTTTTTAATAATCGGCAACAGCCAATTGTTAACAAATCACATTTGCACGGATTGGTTGTTATTCGCAAAAAACTCTTTATTAATGATTAAGGAAAAAACATATTTTACTTGATCTGTTATTTAAAAAGGTGAGATATGAAGGGGATTTTTCCTTTTTGCACGTCAAATAATATGGTAACCTAATCTAGCCGTATATTTATGGGCTGCGAGTATATCTACTATTCGGTCGATGCATAATTATCGTTTTATATCGAGATTTTTTTTAATTAGACGTTTAATTGACAATTGTTATAAAATGTATTTTGACTGGATTATATGAAATTAAAATGCGTTTCAAAAACCATATACAAATATGCTGTACCACTTGGAGAAATGTGGAAAGCCGTCGCGATTTTTCTCGATCATTTTGGCGAAGAAACGATTAGCGAAAGGACCCGCAGAGAGTGGTTTGTTCGCTTCAAAGCAAAGATACTAGCATAGACCACAAGTCAGGGAAAGGTCTATATTCGGATATTGATTACCAGGTCCCTTCGGTGGCTGTGGAAGAGGACGCTAGCCACTCGGAAACTGGAAATATTATGTATTTACTCCCTTTATATTAACTCGTGGCGCCTGCTTGCTTGACGCAAAAACTTTGAATCGATTTTTAACACTTTTCCCATGATCCAATCGAGCTGAAACTTTTCAGACAGACTCGTGGCGACGATCAAGAAGATCTATCAAATTTTTGTTTAAAAAAATTAATAATTATGTATAATTTTGGATTTTTAGAAATTTTAATGATTTTTTTCAAATTAGAATCATTACAAAAGTTTGATTACTACCAACGGCGGCCCGATAACGTCGAGGAATATTTAAAATTTGAATTACTCCGTCGGCAGGTGTAATAGGTACCTACTTCACTACGAATTTCGAAAATTTATGACAATTGGTTCACAGATGACAGCACACTTCAGTTTTTTGGGAAGAAATCAAATAATAAAGAGATATTTTTAGAGATTTTTGACATAGATATTTGTATAGACATGTTTCATTTTCAGTCAATCAATTATTTAATTACATGATGGTTAACTTAATTTACAAAGAAAGGGAGTAAAATTAAAAACTTGGTTTTTGTTGGTTAGTTTTTTAGATGTTATTTTAACATTAAATTACCTATTCAGATGGTATAATCGTAAAACAATTAACTTTATTGTTTGTATTATTATTCATGTAATTTTCCATAATTTCACCAAATAATTGTTGTATATAAACTCACATAAATGTTCTACGTTTATCAGCTGATAATTGCATAATATACCAAAACAATGGTCCTGCTTTGGATAATAAAAATATTGAACTCTCGAAATAGTGTGTTGGTTTTTTAATTTTTAAAAATTAACAATGGAGTTCTTTACAAAAAATAACATCAGTCTACAAAGAGTTGAAATATATATTTTTGATGTGTAACATCTTTCCTCTCGCTTTCCTGCAATATGTGGCTGTGATTTCGTGAAAATGGGAGAAAATGCCTAACAGGAAACTAGACGTCTGGGAAGTGCGCGCTGTTTCATGTTGGCTGTCAGATGGTAACAACCCATTTTTCGAGACGTTGGTACTGTATCAATAAATGTATGTGATATTATAGAAAATACATTATTATTGTGTAGCTGCAATTTCAAAACGAAGTTCTGTGAATTTTAAACAAATTTTTATTAATCAATTATAAAATACAGAAAAATCAAATTAACGAAAAAATATTTTAACTGCTACCGGGATTCGAAACAATGGACTTCTAATTCTATATCCGGGGATGGCGCGTTATCCAATTTCGCTAGTCTGGTAAGTTGATGAAAAATCTTCGTCCTTTTATGTAGTCTCTTTTTAATTGACTAACATTTTATTCCATTTTTAAAGCAATCCGGATTGAATATTTTTCTAATGACCAAATTCATAAATATAATAGTACACTGTTTTATCGACATCGCCAAAATTGTTTAATGACAGTTCACAGTGCGACAAAATACAATATTAAAAAAATGCAGATACATTTTCTTTGCGTGTATTTACTAATTAATAAATATATACAGGGTGTACCAGAGCTAGCAGCAGAAACTTAGACAGTAGATTCCTGACTATGTTATGAGTCTAAAATGTTCAAGAAACCATGACCTCATATCAATAGTTATGAATATATGCAATATCAAAGTTTGCATTTTTTTCATTATTTCTGACTTATTTTTTCCAAAAAGTTGAACTATCATTACAGTAACTTATATAGATTATGAAAAATTCATTTGCAATACAACTTAAATAAAATGATAAAAACTTTGAAAAAAATGACATGACTAGTAATGTTGAAGTTTTACGTAGAGCAAATACAAATAGACAGTTACTCAACATAGTAAAGCTCCGTAAAATTTCATGAGAGGCGAAAAATACTCCATCCTTCAGCTCGTCATGAAGGGGAAGATTGAGGGTCGCAGAGGGGTCGGAAGGAGGCGGCATTCCTGGCTTGGAAACATCCGAGAGTGGACCGGGATAAGAAGCGTGGAAGAGCTGTTCCGCACTGCCCTGGACAGGGAAACTTTCTCCCAGATGATCGCCGACGTCGGGGGGACCCGACAGGGCACATGAAGAAGAAGAGATGTCAAATGTCACACGTCATATGCGACTACTGTAAGGCTCGCTCGTTTTTTTTATATTATATTCAAGAACACATTCTTATTGTGAAGTTGCAATTTTTCAGAACAAAGTTATTTTAATTCAGCGTGTTTACAGACGAACAATAGACAGATGCGGCCTTCGGGATTCTGCTCGACGAACTACAACGCTTACGATGCTACTCGCGCGAGACAAGTGTCATCAGATACGGATGTACACGTATTATGTATTTTTATATTATATTAGGTATGTCCTGGACACAGAGTAACAAGAAAAGAATGCCGTCCGCCGCGCACTGAACAGAATAATAATATTACGCACGCATTAAGGCCACCGCACACGCCGGATTATCCGGGTAGGAGGTCATCCGTTTTGTCACTCTGACATTCGCAAGTCTGTGGTTCTGCGCCTAATTAATTGTTCCATAAATCTAAACCGTACCTAAGCGTAAATTGTGTAGTTTTAACGCAGAAAGCAGTAGGGATGGGAAGTTTCATTCAGTCGACTGAACTACATATCTGATGACACAGATGTTCAAATACAGTGTCTCATAGCTAGCAGCAAAAACTTTACAGGTGGATTCCCGTTTGATAATGAGATAACAAGCAACCATGACCTAATATCAATAGTTATGGAGATATGCAATATCAAAGTTTGCATTTTTTTTTTCAATATTTCTGACTCATTTTTTGAAAAAAAGTTGAAATATCTTTACGGTAACTTATATCGATTATAAAAAATTCATTCGCTTCAATACAACTTAATTAAAATGATAAAAACCTTGTACAAAAATCGTATTTTCAATTTTTTACGCAATTCGGTCGCGAGTATTAAAAACTTTTAATTAAACTTTAAAGTTTCTAATTTTTCACCATATACCTACAGGGTGTCTCATAGCTAGTAGCAAAAACTCCACAGGTGGATTCCTGCCTTGATAGTGAGTCGAAAGTGTTCCAATAACCATGACTTATGATGTTGGTCTATCTACCTATCTTATTGGTTGTTGGAATATCAATAGTTAAGAAGATATGCGATTTTTTTTCAATATTACTGACTTATTTCTCGTAAAACGTTGGACTATCATTACAGAAACACATATCGAAAATCAAAAATTCATTTCCTTTAATACAAGTCAAATAAAATAATAAAAACCTTCCAATTCTAATTGCAAATCATTCATATTAGAATTTCTGCGATCCAGAATACCATATTAAAAATAGCTTCGTCGTTATGAGACATCTATAGTATATCTTGATTAAAAATAATCATTCTGCATAAATTACCAGCCATATCAATCAGCCATATTCCACATCTTTGTCGTCACGGTATCTGCATGTCGGATAAAATTACATAACACCGAAATGTCCTTAATCGGCTCGAAATCTCACGTAGCTAAATGGAAGACAGCCGCGCTAAAAGAAGTCTACCGTGAGGTAAAGTACCGAAATGACCGGCGATAAAAAGCGTAGGAAAACCGAGCCAAGGCGAGTGACACCGGACCGGCCTTGCCCAGAGGTAAATCGGAAAGTCATTTCTCTATGGTGAGAATGTGACGTCAGGGGTCTGCCTAGGGTTGCCAATAGCGAAGGGAAAAATTACATTTCGAAATGAAGACAACACATACACGTTCACCAGTTTGAAGACTACAAAGTGTACACTACAATTGTAGAAAAAACTACATGAAGTGTAGTAATTGTAGTACAACGAAATGAAGTGAAGTAATGAAATGAAGTAATTGTACTACAAAATTGTAGTACTAGTGAAGTAAATATTTTTTTCCCAAATAAAAATTTGGCTAAAAAAAAAGGTCAACGAGAAAAATATTTAAGATAAATGACGATATTTTCTCCGAAGTAACATTTGGCGACCTAAAAAAAAAAAGGTCGCCAACCAGATTTCTTCATTCGATTCCAAAAAATTTTCAAACCATGAGGGGGGGAGGTTGTTACAGTTTCCAGAGATTTCTTCGTTTAGCTACATCAACTTCCCAAAAATTTCACGTAAAAAATGCACTATTTAAAGTATGTTTCTCATACTTTCGATAACTTTGAAGTGTGTGTACTTTGTAGTGTTCGCTTTGAAATGAAGTGTACTATTTGAAGCATATACTTTCAATAACTTTAGTGTTTGTAGTTTGTAGTATGCACTACACTTCAAAACGTGTGAAGTGTGCACTTCAATGTAATGTAGTACTACATTGTAGTAGTGAGTACAGAGCGGACCCATCACTAGTTGCCAACCATACTGTTAAAAACAGTATCATACTGTTTTTCAGTACATTATACTTTTTACTGTTGAACAAAAATAAAGTATACAAAATACTGTTTTCAGCATCAAAATGCGTAACACTATAAGTTTCAGACTTAGACGCTCACACATTGGTTTTTATTTAGTAAGAGGGCGTTCAGTGCAGCGCAGTCACAAACAAATCACAATAGTGGAGTTTCAGAACGAATCAGAAGACAAAGATTTTCTTGAAATGGGTACTGGCCAAAAGTGGAGCCATTTATTAGTAAACACCTCGGAAGAATTTAAAAAAATTACTAAAATTGTCTCATGTCTACTTTCTGTTCCCGCCACCTCAGCATACACTGACAGCTTTTTTTCAGTAATTAATGCAAAGTGGCGGGAGGATAGAAATAGAGCAACTGTTAATTTAATAAAAAATGAGCTCCTCATTTATTTTAATTTTAGTTATAATTGTGGTGAGGCGTATGAAGTTTATAAAAAAGAGTTGTGCGAGAAGCTCTAAAAAATATGTATTTAAAACATTAAATAAATAAAATACTGTTTAATATTCTTCTCAGATCTAAATATACTTTATTTCTTCTAAAAAATAAAAACAAAATAGACGGACTCACCATATCCTGTCTGCTATACGCAGACGATGCAGTATTAGTGGCTAACAGTGAAGCTGATCTGCAGTGCTTGGTATCCAGGATGTCCGATGTATGCATGCAGAGTGAACTTCTGATGAATGTCAGCAAATCGAAAGTGATGGTATTCGAGAGAGACGAAAGAGTGACTAAGTGTGATGTAATTATAAACAACGAATGCTTAGAACAAGTGAACGTGTTTGTATATTTGGGAAGTATGTTTAGTAGAGACGGCAAGGCTGAGAAAGATATCGAAAGGAGAGTAACTGCGGGAAACAAAGTTAATGGTGCACTAAATGCAATTATGGCCAATAAGAATCTGTCAAAAGAAGCAAGACTAGCGGTACATAATGGCGTTCTAGTGCCAACCCTTATGTATGGAAGTGAAGCCTGGAATTGGCAAAAGAGGAATGAAAGTAGACTGAATGCGTGGAAATGCGGTCTCTAAGACGCTTGTGTGGAAAATCTTTGGTCGATAGAGTGAGGAGTGAACAAATTAGAAGTGAATGCAATGCTGGCTGTAGTGTGTAGTAGTAGATAGAATAAAGAAAGGAGTGCTGAGATGGTTTGGTCATGTGGATCGTATGAACGAGAAAAGGATGGTTAAGAAAATATATGAGGCGAATGTTGAAGGCAACAGGAATAGAGGGCGTCCGCGAAAGACCTGGCACGATCAGGTACTACAAGCATTTGAGGATGGCCCTGTTAAAAGCCGCAACAACCGTAGAACGTGTATGAGAAGATGTATGAATGTGGCCGAAGCAAAAGTTGTGTGCCAGGATAGAAGAGTGTGGCGTTCAGTCCTCTCTGCCTACCCTTGCGGGGAAACGGCGCGATGGTTAGTTAGTTAGTTACAAATTTTACATACAGTTTGATAGAATAAAGTTAGATAGAATAAAGAAAGGAGTGCTGAGATGGTTTGGTCATGTGGAACGTATGAACGAGGAAAGGATGGTTAAGAAAATATATGAGGCGAATGTTGAAGGCAACAGGAATAGAGGGCGTCCGCGAAAGACCTGGCACGATCAGGTACTACAAGCATTTGAGGATGGCCCTGTTAAAAGCCGCAACAACCGTAGAACGTGTATGAGAAGATGTATGAATGTGGCCGAAGCAAAAGTTGTGTGCCAGGATAGAAGAGTGTGGCGTTCAGTCCTCTCTGCCTACCCTTGCGGGGAAACGGCGCGATGGTTAGTTAGTTAGTTACAAATTTTACATACAGTTTGATAGAATAAAGTTAGATAGAATAAAGAAAGGAGTGCTGAGATGGTTTGGTCATGTGGATCGTATGAACGAGGAAAGGATGGTTAAGAAAATATATGAGGCGAATGTTGAAGGCAACAGGAATAGAGGGCGTCCGCGAAAGACCTGGCACGATCAGGTACCACAAGCATTTGAGGATGGCCCTGTTAAAAGCCGCAACAACCGTAGAACGTGTATGAGAAGATGTACGAATGTGGCCGAAGCAAAAGTGGTGTGCCAGGATAGAAGAGTGTGGCGTTCAGTCCTCTCTGCCTACCCCTGCGGGGAAACGGCGTGATGGTTAGTTAGTTAGTCTCATTTGCATAGAAAGTGTCACTTTTTTTTAGTTTGAAAGTGTTTGAAAGTACGTACTGTCTGTACGGCGTGATGGTTAGTTAGTTAGTTAGTTAGTTAGTTAGTTAAAAAAAGTTGACAACCCTAGGTCTGCCCTTGCGAGCGGCTGTTCAAGTTCAAATAATGCGTCCAGCCACCGACAGCAGGACTCTTGCCTAAGATTAGTCACACTATATCAAACGCATAATCGTGCCCGATGGCGTAACTACGCCCGAAGGCAAAAATTAATTCAAGAAACCGCACTGATAATTTACAAATTAATTATTGCTCCTCATGTTCCGTATTGCGCCACTGCCTTGTACTTGAATAACGAAAGAGACATAAAAAATTGGAAATTCAACAAAACAAAGCCACGGAGAAATAGATAGCTGTAGAATTGAAAAGATATTAAGACATTTAAATTGACTCAGCACGAAACAACGATTTTCGTATACAAATTCTTAAATTATACAATTCAAAACATTTCGCTGTCTACCCATCCGTCTGTCTGTCTGTCCCTGTGACTTCGTGTAACGTCGGCAACTTCGTTAGAATTCACGACTAAAAAAAGTAACCCATAAAAACCAAGTTTTTATTATATTCCCTTTCTTTGTAAAATATAACAACAATTAAAGACGAATTGAAACATATAACATAACACTAAACTTACAGTAATTATATATATTTCTTAAATGTCAGATGTTTTGAGCTTTGATAAGAGACTTCATGCTTTGAAGATTAAATTCTAAAAACATTTGTCAGTCAATTTAGATTTTCGACATTCGTAGTGAAGTACCTATTATGTATACCGACGGAGTAATTCAAATTTAGAAAATATTCCGCGACGTTATCGGGCCGCCGTTGCTAGTAATCAAACTTTTCTAATGATTCCAATTTGAAAAAAAACAAAAAAAATTCTAAAAATCCGAAATTATACTATAATTATTAATTTTTTTAACGAAAATTTGATAGATCTTCTTGATCGTCGCCACGAGTCTACTTGCCATGTTTCAACTCGATTGGATCACGGGAAAAGGGTTAAAAATTGATCCAAAGTTTTTTCAACCTGCAAGCCGGCAAGCAAGCAGACGCCACGAGTTAAAAGAAAGGAAGTAAAAAGCGGAAATGGGGCTTGAACCCCGAGTCACCAAACCCGAACCGGCCGATTAACGCAGAAATATATACCAGGGCTTAGCAAAGACGCCAACTAGAATGCGACCAGTATAAATTGGCGTGCGAGGGAGGGCGTCCCTGTCGCGTAACAGAAGTTTCCAGGGTGTAAATTTATTACACAATAATGCGACACAGAATGTCCGGTGACCAGTGTCGGAGCCTTTAATAGAAATTTGATCGGGCAACACTAAAGGAAAAACCATTAATGGTGGCCGCTCTATCTAGAGTCCTGTCAAACGGTAATATTTGATCCATTACTTGCTTTTTCAGCTTCGCAAAACTTAAATACTTCATTTGTAATGGTTCTTGTACCATCCGGGACTGTTTTGGATGTTTTGGGCATAATAATTGTATATTGGAAATCAAGATGTCACAGCTCACGCGCAAATACGAGATTGAACTAAATGACAGGGCGAGGGGGCGGGTTTTAGTTCCAAAGTCGCCGCACGCCAATTTACGTTGGTCAAGCTCTAATGGTCGTTGGTACGTTGGTCAAGCTCTAATGGTCGTTGGTACGTTGGTCAAGCTCTAATGGTCGTTGGTACGTTGGTCAAGCTCTAATAAAATACCGGATCACGTCAAGAATACCACCCAATCTACAAGGAGAAGAAGAGAAATAAAGAAATTCCTATTAAATAACTTGGCTCTGGAAATCTAGACAAGTCACATGCCTCATACTGTTGGCCTCAACGCCTTTTTATCTTTACTTTGATCTGTTCCATGATTTTTTATGCATCTTGATCCTAGTGATTCATATTGATGTTCATGTTTCTTTATTATCATTACTAAGTTTATATTTAAGTTTTGTTATTTTCATATGATATTATTATCTTTTACTTTTTTATATTTTTATATATTATCTGATACCTAGACTCACTACCAAGTTTATAGATTATTTTTTATATTTACTTTATCTTTTGTAAATTATATCTATAACTAAATATGCTATGTACTTATGTAAGAAAATAGAAAAGAAACGTGCCGAAGGGCTGTATGAGGCTTGGCACGATCTGTAATAATAGAATTTGTATAAATTTAATAATGAATAATAAAAATAAAATAAAAAAGTACTCCTGATGTCAAATTGTGGCAAAATTGTCATTGTCGCGTTGGACTCGTATATATTTTGCCGTTTTACGGATAACCGCCATGTCTCGAGTCGTATTGTCGCGTTGTCTCCCTCTCTCTCAAGTAGAAACTGAATGAAACAAACACCGAGATATCGATTATTTTCGTATATTAAGTGTTAAGATATCAGTCTTAAGGCGTCTGATACACATGCTTCTTTAGTGGCACGTGAGCATGCGCAGTATCGACTTTGACAGTGGCATGCTTATTAGTGGCACGTGTGTACGCACATTGCTAGAAATGAGCATGCCACCTAGTGGCATGCTCAAAAATCAACCGCCGGTTGATTTATAAGCATGCCACTGTCATTCACCATAGAGAAGGGGTATCTTTGTAGCATGTGTGAACAGACTTGCTTATTATGAGCATGCTTATGTCATTCGCGGGCTTCGCGGCTTGTATTATCGATGCGATCTTCTCAGTCCGCGACAGATGAAACAAATATGGCGCGTTGGGGAGATGATAAAACATTACTTTTCGTGACTTATTATAGGAATCACGAATGTCTGTGGAATACTCGGTCACCGTTGTGTAAAAATAATATAGTGAGAAATAATGTTTACGAAACTTTATTAATAGGCATGAATGACTCAAATCTTACAATAAAAATTATATAAACTAAAATCAAAAACGTGCGGATGGAAACTCGGGAACTTTTTTGATTTATTGGTTCACTTGAATTTTCTATTTCAGTTTGCAAAGTTTCCATTTTGAACAAGAGCGTCTCTATTATATGACAAGAGCATGCCACTAATAAGCATGCCAGTAATGAGCAAGTGTGTACAGTTGTTAGGGCATGCTTATTAGTGGCATGCTCATTAGCATGCCAGTAAAGAAGCATGTGTATCTGTACCTTAAGATCCCAATATTGCTGTTTTCAGAATATGGCTGATAGTCAGAAAAGGTAGTACACTAGTCGGAATACACTAGTCGCGTCATTCTACAATGCGTACAAAATATATCCGTTAATGATTCATAACTTGTTTTGCGCTTAACTTTTTCAGGTCGAATTTCTGAGAAAAATCTCATATAGGTATGATTTTAATTTAATCAGATATATTCACCAAAAATTCGCAATAAACTCAGAAAACTCGATAGGTAGCCATGCAAATGAGTCGTTCTAAGACCCGTCCTATAAAATAAAATTCCACGTCACGTTTAAAAGGTTTTCGTGTATTCACGGTCGTTTAGAATCTTCCGAGAAGACTTTGTAGGATTGCTGGTGGTAACCTGCGGCTGGAAGTGCGAGCTGCGTTGTCATAGAGATCTGGACTCTGGACCCCTAATTAAAGGCATTGCGACTAGGGTTTCTCGATTCCCGGACTTTTTTCACTCCCGGGACTCGATTTGCATTTTGGGATCATTCCCGGAATCCTGGGTCTCGTGATATGTTGATAAAAAATTTATATTTATTTTTTATAAACATTGTTAATTTTATTTCAATTAAAGTGTTATTATAAATTATACATGTACTGACAAAAAATACTTTTTCTTAATAAAAATACAGATACAATAAATTCTTAATATTATTTAAAAAAACTATAAAAAATCTAATTTGAATTATATATACTGTATGTACATACTAGCTGTACCCGCGCGGCTTCGCACGCGTAGATTTTTAGTAGGGGAAGGTGGTGTCAATAGTAACAGGTGTCGATTGTAACAGTCGCCGTATATTTTTAAATATTGGTCATTTAATGGGACAAGCAGTACCGTCTATTAGACGGAATCAATAGCTATCAAAGAACGCCATTTTGCACTAACATCAGTTTGAAAGTATCGGTATATTATATATCATCGTATTTCGGCCTAGTGAAGTAAAAAAATCATTAAATAGTCATCTTTTTGTATTCGTCAAATTGTAAGTATTTTTTATTGTTTTATTGAGTGTTAGTATTCAGAATGTTGTTTATTATCATGATGTGTATATATTTTAATGTTTTTTTTAATAGTTTAAGATAAAACATAACCTTAATGCAATGTGGCGAAAGGTGTCAATTGTAACAGTGTAAAGGGTGTCAATTGTAACATGTTACAATTGACACCTTCGAGATAATAATGTAATGTAATTGGAAGTTAATGTCATTTTGGGTTCCTGGTTGTTAAAAATGGTTAAACCTAGAGAATGAAAGACAAATAGGGGAAAAACATCCAAAGAAATCTTTGAGAAGGCACACTTTTATAAAAGATTTTATAAAAAAATGGAAACGTGTCAATAAGAAAAGCAGCGAAGCATATCGAAATATGACACATATCTCCTCATAGATACATGGAACGCATCAAAAAAGATGGATCTGTCCCAGTATTAGGATATCTACCCCACAACAAGCTATTATCTAATCAGAAAAAGAATTAGCTGACTACTGTGAATTTTAATAAATTCAAATTTTTTCATTCCTCACTCTATCGACCAAAGATTTTACACACAAGCATCATAGTGAACGCATTTCCACCGCATTCAGTCTACTTTCAGTCCTCTTTTGCCAATTCCAGGCTTCACTTCCATACATCAGGGTTGGCACTAGAACGCTATTATGTACCGCTACTTGCTATTGCTTCCTTTGACAGATTCTTTTTGGCCATAATTGCACGAGGCTCATGCATACATGAGGCGAGTGTTGAAAGCAATAAGAATAGGGGGCGTCCGTGAAAGACCTGGCACGATCAGATACTACAAATATTTGAGGATGGCCCTATTTAACGCAAACAACCGTAGAACTTATATGAGAAGATGTATGAATGTGGCCGAAGCAAAAGAGGTGTGCCAGGATAGAAGAGTGTGGTGTTCAATCCTCTCTGCATACCCCTGCGGGGAAACGGCGTGATGGTTAGTTAGTTTGTTAGTCAAAATAAATTATCAACAACTATTACTCCAATAACATCAACAACTCAACTCTGACATATCCCACTGGTTGGGATGAAGTTGGTATGGCTTCGAAAGATTAGCTGATTGCATTTATCAGAAGGAATCCTTCGTATTGAATAACAAAGCTGCAAAAAATAAGCAAGGTAAAAGAAGAACAAAAACTTGTATAATAACCGAGAAAAAATAATGATGATACTTTAATTTGTACCGAACCATATTCAACAAGCAAAGAGGGTTGGGTCCAGTGTTCCTCCTGTAAATTATGGGCGCATGAGAATTTGCATGAGAAGAAGAAACCAAACAATTAAATTATGTGTTTAAATTGTGAATCTGATAATGATTGAGCAATTTGAACTACTTTCACGGCATTAAAATTATTTTAGGGAAGCATATTAAATTAGATTTTTTTCTAATTATTTTATAAATTTTGGTTTTTATAATTAGATAATTTGTTTTGTTTTTATGTATCTTACAACTTTATAGTCATTTAGTACATAAAAATATACCTAATAAAAATAAGTACATACATTATGTTTTGTGCGACTTATGTTACAATTGACACCACGAGTGTTACTATCGACACCACTGTGGTGTCAAATGTAACAGTTTTCTTTTTTTTTTAATTTTCAAATAAACAAAAATCCTTAATACCTTCAATTTTTTTAACCATACACTTAGTTCCTAAATACATGGAAGTGCTTTGAAAAAAAAAAATCAGGTAATTTAATAGGTTAATTATTTTGTTATAAACCAGAATGTCTATTTTGTTACTTTTGACACCACCTTCCCCTACACTGTTTGGATCGTCGTAGAACTTTCTCCTTCCAGAACTTTCAAGAAATTTATCGAATATACAGGAACCTTCTAGACACACCGACACATTCCGCCACTCAGTTTAGAACCTTATAGAACTTTTAATACTTGTAATTTTCTAGAACCTTCTCCTTCCAAAAATTTCTAGAGCATGTTTTTCCGGAACCTTCTAGACTCACCGACACAGTCGGCGCACCTATTTTGAAACAATCTGAAGCATTTGCGGCCTTCAAATAACAAAACAATGTGCTAGAAGGGCACATTTTTGTCACCCACTCCCACCCACGCACAGCCACCCCCACCAAACTCGCATATTTTTGATGTGACACCAAGGGCCTATAACCACCGGTGGGTGGTTGTGGCTGGTTGTGGAGAAAACTTGGCGGATAGGAAAACACGTTTTTTTATATATATATATATATATATTGATTTACAGTCAATCTTATATATATTATATTAACAAAAAATAAAATTAAATACACACATTAAAACAATTTTCTTCAAAATAGTGTTATAAAAATAGCAAAACGTTCCTAATATGTATAACGCCTTTCATTGTTTTATTTACATCTTCCAATCCCGGGACTCGACATAAGTATTCCCGGGACTCGGTGCATCGAAAACCCCGTTTATACCCGGGAATCCATTCCTGGGTCGACGCGGTCAGAAACCCTATTTGCGACGACTGATAATACTACGATTACATGTATAATATGTTAAAAAGTGATCAATTTCGTTAATGTGTACATTAACTAGTATATGTATGCACTGACTATGAGTTAATATATACAATAGCGAAAGTTAATGTATATACTAAGTATCCTAATTAATATATACATTATCAAAATTTACACTTTGTCTTTATCATATACAGGGCTTAACAGAGCTAGTCCACAATATTTTGCAGGTAAATTTCTGCTTTAATTATACGTCGAAAATGTTCAAGCAATCAAGAAACCATAATTATGGAGATATGCGACATCAAAGTTTGCATTTTTTTCCAATATTTCTGACTTCTTTTTTTGTAAAACGTTGGACTATCATTACAGCAACTTATATCGAATATGTGAAATTTAGTCACTTTAATACAAGCCAAATAAAATGATAAAAAAAACTTCCAATCCCACTTGGAATTTCTGCACGGTTTTCATCATTTAAACAAATGAATTTTTCGTTATCGATACAAGTTACTGTAATGATAGTTCGTTTTGTAAAATATAAGTCATAATTCAATAACTATTGATGTCATGGTTGCTTGAACATATTCGCCACGAAATTAAGGCAGGAATCCACCTGTAAAGTATTACTGTACACCCAGTATATTATCTATTTTCTTCTTCTTCTTTCTTAAGTGTTGAATTGAATACTTGAAGAAAAAATCTGATAATTAATTCCTAATTTTGTAGACACATTTCGGAGACTGTTGTAAAGGTCCTTCGAGGAGTGCACCAATGCTCCGCCCCCGTCTGTACATTTCCGAGTTCACGGCTGGTGAACAATCCAAAGTATAAAGAGCGAACAATCCCGCTTTGACATCTGCCAACAAGGTCAGGCCCCAAGATCACAAACCTGATATGCGAGGATACTCTTTTCAAGATCATCAACCTACAGGGCTGCGTCTGTAAACAAGATCCTGGAGGTTGTCTGAAGGTGGATTTTAAAACACAATTTAACCCTTAACTACCCAGTATCACAGTATAGTAAAGCATACAGTATGTTGTCTCGGCAGTGTCCTTGAAATAAATACCTACGGCCGCTTGGTACTTAAACTTGGTTAAACACGCACCAGGGCTGCTCATTGACCGACGTATTTGAAAATGCTATTTTAAATTGTCATGTTGTCGATTCATTAAATATTACTGCAAATTTTGTAAGTTTTAATTTTAATTATTTCTACTTGGGTTTTATATTCTGTTTTAAAAGAAATTGTGAGTTAATATGGAGGGAATGGAATAAAGATGCATTTTTTGTTTTTTGCTTAGTTTAATAAATCCAAAACCTTTTCAAATTCTAGGAAGTAATAAAATGAATTATTTATTTATATTAAGGAAGACTTACAGCAACAAACGAAAAAGGATAACAAATTACATATATAGAAATACAGGTACCCAATTGTAGAAATATTATCTAAGCTAAAAACAAACATCTGAATAAGCAACACGAAGAAATTTAAAATTGAACGAGCAAGAAAAATAATGATATAAGACTACCTTAAGATATAAGACGAAACAGAACAACCAAAAAATAAAGAATTATTTTACAACTTATTTACGAAAGCATAACATAAAAAATGTTAAAAATAAAGAATTAAATTTCAATTTATTTTTGTTGCAAAAGTAGTAAATAATAAAATGATTTATTTATATTAAGAATATCAACAATAGCAGATAAAGAACAATAAACAATTTATTTATTTATATTCGATAATTTCGTGCCATAATCGACGTACGATGAATGCACGGGAGCGTCTCGCACTGCTTGCGTCCGTACGTTACTGCAGTTACGTTACAGTATACTTGTGTAACGTAACTGACCAGTAGCTCAGTATACTAAGAACAGTAATACGTCTTCATACAAACTGGCCGCTACCCATTAGAATGTGTGCGTGCGTGCTCGGCGCCGTGTACGCACGCACTGTGACGCACACATTGACATAGAATATGGGGGCACAAGGCGGCGGCAGTAAGGGCCGTGCCTTCGGTGCCATTCGCGCTCGCAGCCGCCGCTTTAGAAAAAAAAATGCGCTTCCTGAAAAAAATGCATTTTTTTTATGTTTGTGGTGCTTTACTAGAAAGGTGTGTTGATTATCACAAAGACTGTGAGTTTTTAAAAGTCTACGTTGATGTTAATCAGCGTTCTTGCAATTTAAGTGCAGAAACTAGGTATACTAATTACAGACATTTTCGGGTTTCGTGTCTACCTTATGCGTTGGAATCTCAGACGCTACGAGTTAAAAGAAAGGGAGTAAAAATAAAGCGACAACCCTAGCGTCAACGCAAGAGTAGGCTAATAACTCGCCGACAGGCTGGAGATAAAGTACTGTTCTGGGTATACTGTGCCAGTAGTGTCCAACAGACTCATCACCAAAATCTAGGGCAAATAAAAGAAAACAAAGATAATGTGAATGCAGCAGGCAATATTTATTAATTAATATTAAACTTATATTACCATATATACTTTCAGTGTTTAACCTTTAGGTATTACTTATTTACTAATAATTCTGTGTCAAAGATTTTGCAATATCAAGACTAGTGAAATAATTGACAAAAGTAACATGTGAGCATGACTGCTTTATGAAAAACGTTTTTAAGTACTGTTTGATACGAAATACGAGTAGAGAGACTACGATTGAAGCACTAACGAATGTTTCGCAGTTATTATTGCCGACATGATAATATTAAATGTGAATAAACAATATACCTTCATGTTTGAATCAAACAAAAGGTCATTGTGTCTATTGGACACTTGTGGGTTGATGAATTACAATTTCAGTTTGTTAGCAATAAATATTAAATTATTTATGATTCAAATATTTTCATTACATGTTTAGATTCGTAAAATAAAAAGGTGGATTCATAAAAATAAATACTTTTGTTTTTACAAGGATAAGAACGCAAAAGTGTGTCCGTGAGACACTTGAAGGTTGTTAAGGGTTAAACGAGTAGAAATTTATCTCGCCCCGAAACAAAACCCAAGGCCAACCAATTTAATTCGTTATAAAGAATATACGTTAAAAGGAGTAAAGAACAAAATATGTTTAATTTTTTTTTGATATACAAGAGAGCGCGCGTGTTTATTTAGGTTTTGAAAGATTTGTTTGATTTGATAATTAGGGGCCATTCAAGTATTACGTAAGCGGAATTTTAGTAATTTTTAACCCCCCCTCCCCCTTGTCAGCAAAGTTCTTACTCTGCCCTCCTATGCTTACGTAAACATTGGTAGGTAGGTATTTATTTATTGTTATTCATGAGCAGCACTTAAGTCTAGAAATAAGGAATTTATTGACAATAAAGGAATTTAATATAGGGGTGATATAAAAATTATTTAATGGCCCCGCGTGATTCATTTAACAGAAAATAAAGAATTTATGCAATCAACTGAAATATTTGAGCTATACAATTAAGGAAACATACTATAGGATTGTTATTATACTAAAGTTTAAAGTGAAAGGGACGTTCCATCCAAGGGCGGATCCAGCTTTGGTGCCAGAAGTTATAATTTAGACATGACCCCGCCTTGGATCCACCCTTGGTTCCATCGTAGATTGCTGTCATTTCGTTACACTGGAGAAATATAAATATTTTAAATTTTACTTGTAGGTCCTGGTAATTTTGAGGTTATATTTGTCCGAAAGCGCCAAATGATAAGTGTTCTTAAGCAAAGTTTAGAAGGCTCCCAACGTCATATATGTTTTTTTTATATACGATTTTTCAGTTATAGGTCTTTCCATTTAAGAAAGACAATCGAATTAGTATGTGTAAGCCGTGCGTACGACGCACATTGTTTCGTTGTGTTGGTGTTTACGGGTATAGAATTTATTATGTTTTATAACAACACTATTCAATTCAATTTAATTTAATTAATAAATAACATATAAATGATAAACTATAAGATTTAATCGTTTATAAAGTGCTGGGAACTATCGTCCACAAACAGCAGATTGTCTTTAAATATACGGCATTGAAAATCGTGTTTAATCCTGTCTCTGCAAGGTCAAAAAGTGCGTGCAAACACGCTCACACCATTTTAAGGGTTAAGTAAAACCAAATAAGTCTTGTTTTTACTTTATAGGGAGTTTTTCGTTGTAGGGAATTTTGTGACGTCTGTGTTTTAAGGACTTATAAATTATTGAATGTGTTAAAAATCTTACAAAATCTTATAAAAGTAACGTGCGTTGTCGGTTGTGATACTTAAGGAAACTTGTTTACCGATTATGAATGAAGCAAATTTTTTCTTCTTTTTTTTAATGAGTTACGAAGAGGATAATGCGTAAGTGATATGCCAACAACAATACAATATCAATCAAAACTCAGCCCTTAATCCCAATTACAAGTGTCATCGACCTGCTCTAGCATAATGCATATGTATATTAGTGTATCAATGCAGTATGATCATGTAAAAATATGTAACAAAATAATTGATTAATCAATATGTTCTACGGGTTCAGGATATTGTCAAGAAAATTGATGTTGTGTAGGAGTGACTTATTTGAATGATAAATGATTTGAATAATAAAAAAAGTTATTAAATAATGTTATTAAATAATTGATTAATGTGTTATATGTGTTCTTGTTGCTCCACCTAGAATCTGGTGTAGTACAATTCAAGTAAAATGCGTCATATGAGTTATTACACCATCCACATCCGCCGCTTGACTGGAGAACATACCAGGGTGGTGACAGTTTACTGATGAGGCCAAGGCCTGCATCAGACTAGTGCGTTGTTGAAGATGACGAGATCCGCAGATAGCTCTGCTGCCGTTCATATACCAGTCTGTTCTAGACGATATCTCGGGCGGCGTCAGCTGGAATGCGTGACGCGTTGTCGTCTTCCAGTGAAGACACGGCAGTCCGTGTCTCAAATTTAAAGAACTGATTTCGAAAAATATAGTATATTTATTAATCATTTCTTCCCAAATATTACAGCGAAACTATTTAAGACCCTGCCTTCAGCAATGCCATTCTTTTTTGTCACTTTTGCACTCTAGGATTAGATAGGATAAAATGTCTTAGTAATAACGATTTCTCAGAATTTTCAAACCGTCTATTGGAGACAGGCCACATTTATAAAAAAGAAAATACTATTTAAATTTAACATATAAATAATAGAGGCATTATGTTAGATAGTTTAGAAGTATTAAAAATCAAAAATTTCCTAAATACCAAATCTAATTAATTATTATTTAAAGTTAACAAATAATTAATTATTTAATATATTCCCCGATTCAATGTCTCACTGTCAAATTCATCCCTCTTCAGCACAAATTAGGCCACATGGCAAATTATACTTGACTCATTTGCAAATTTAATTCATGGATGTTATTGTGCGTCCGTCCTGACAAAGATACAGCACTGTGTCGAATGCGGTAGACGTTAAAAAAACAATCACTGTGGTTTTTACATGGTATTATATCCAAAAAATTAAAAAAAATGTTTTGAGGTGTTACTGAATGTCGTTTGGTGTCTTATTAATTTATAAAAAAAACTAACCCATAAAAAACAAGTTTTTATTATACTCTCTTTCTCATTGAAACGGGTTTCGCGTCTACTCCACGCATCGGGCTCGAAAATTAAACAATATATAAATCGATAAAATTTCGAAAAATCCAAAATTATACTATAATTATTAAATTGTTTTAAACAAAAATTTGTTAGATCATTTTTATCATTGCCACGAGTCTGTCTGCAAAGTTTCAGCTCGATTGGATCACGAGAAAAGGGTTAAAAATCGAACCAAAGTTTTTCCGGCAGACAACCGACAAGCAAACGCTACGAGTTAAAAGAAAGGGAGTAAAAATGACGCGGGTGCGATATGCATTCCCATGTAACTAGGAAATTAACACAGATAGAACTTCAGTACAGTATTTAATGTATTGGCAAAGGCATATAGTACTACTTTAACTGTATACTTATCTTAAAAACCATATTTTTGGCACTAGGTGCTTTTTTAACTGTAACTGGTTGCGGTATTTTATATACGAACGAATTTACAGCCACGAAAGCAGTAATCAGTCCGCCCTCTACCTCCGCGGGTAAAGGTCGTCCTCCTGATGACGTTGAATAAGCATTCAACGAAACGTCGAGAATCGTTTCTCGAAAAAACATACGGTTCGTATAAAATATCCGCAACCAGTTACAGTTAAGTATGTCTTACGACCGTAATAACAACCTTAACTCTTTAATAACTAGGTGCTTTATTATTTATTTTTTCAGTGTTCAAATTGTTTCCTTAGGAAGTCGTTAAAATTGTTCCGTTCTTTTGAAATCCCTCTCAAGGCGACAAACGACGTCACGTCCGCTGCAGGATTTCAATAAATTGCATTACTTTGTACCCTGGTAACCATATTTATGAAAATACTTTTACTTTTTGTGCAGTCCATTAAATTTTGTGGTCAAGGCGAATTCCTGATGCGCTTTAAAATTAATGTTAAATGCATTCAATGAATGGTACATTATTTTTATTCATCCGAAAAATAATAATTTATTTTTTTAATGGGATTTTTTTTAATATTTACGTAACAAACACTTCGGGGAGTCTTTGTTATTCAATTTTGAATAAAAAATATTCTTTACACTTTGGGTGAAAATACGTGTCGACGTTACAGATCTAAGCGACATCAAATTTTGCATTTTTTTTCAATATTTCCGACTTGTTTGCTGTAAAACGTTGGACCATCACTGCTGTAACTGGTATGGAATGTTAAAATAGAAATCAAATAAAATGAAAAATACCATTTAGAAAATAATTTTTCAAATTTCTGCAAGGTTTTAATCGTTTTTTTTTTTTTCAATTTAAAAAGTAATGGAAACCTAAAAGGTTTATGGGTAACATTTTTACATGATTCAATATAAGAAAATATAAAATTATAATTTAGATACAAAGTATTTTTTTTTAATATTTGGCCGAGTTTTAATATTTTTGTCAGATCTGTTTTGAATTTGTCAGTGGTCAGTTGTTTGGTCTGTTGTGGCAGGTCATTGTATAGTTTTAGTCCGTTGCAAATTAGTCGGGATTGTCCTGTTTTTGTTTTGGCGTGTGTTATGTGATAGTTTTGAGCCATTCTAGTGTTGTGTTGGTGTTTTTCGTGTATTTTGTGTAATTTTATGTCTTCGTCTTGTATTTCGCCAATTGCTAGTCTGTGAATGATTTTAAGTGTTTCGATTTTTGTAATGTTTTCGATGTTTAATTGTTGTGTTATACGGTATACAGTTTCAGTTGGTGTCCGGTATTTCAGATCATAGACCATTTTTAATATTTTGTTTTGCTGTCGTTGGAGTCTGTTTAGGTTAGTTTTGTTTCCGGTTCCCCAGAAGGGTATCAAATATCCTATTCTACTCTTAACGTATGCCTGGTACATCAGAATTTTATGGTCTTTGGTGTGATTTAGTGTATTTTGTGGAATAGGCTGGTCAGTTTTGTCAGTGAGTCAATTACTTTGTCTATTATCGAAGCGAATGAATTTTTAATATCAAACATAATAATTTGGTTGTCTGTCCGTCTGTCTGTCACCGTGACTTTGCGCAATGTCTGTAATTTCGTTCGAATTCACGGCCAAAAAACGAAATTAAGCGGCCGTAGATGGGGCTTGAAGCCCGGGCCAGCAAACCCGAAGGCGGCAATAATAGCGATAGATAGTTTAAAGATATTACAGTCATTCAGAAAAAGTAGATGTGAAGTATATACAAGGATAAACAAATAGGTATAATAATTTGTTTGTGATTGCATTATGAATTCAGGACGACAGAGTTTTTAGTAGCGAATCTTTATATTGTGCTCAACTGGAATTAAACATATCAGAGATATGCGCATAGGTGTATTTCAAAGGTGTCGGCTATAAATAAGTAAATATAAATAAGTATAGTACTTATTCTTTAGGAACCGGCATGAAAAAGTACCGTCATTTTTGACGGATTACAGCTAGTTCAATATAAACCACTTTAAAGTGTTAAGGTTGTTATTAAGGTCGTTAGACATATTTAACTGTAATTTAGGATATTTTATACGCACCGTATGTATTACCGAGAAGCGAATCTCGACGTTTCGTTGGATACTTATCCAACGTCATCAGGAGGACGACCTTTACCCGCGGAGGTGGAGGTCGGACTGATTAATACTTATAATGACTTACACCCAGATTAGTGAGGGAGGCCATTGAAATAAACAAACATCCCAATTTTAATAGAGATGACAGTTACAAACTATCAAGTATTTGGCGTCCTGCTCTAACGACACTGATTCAACCCTTGAGAGAAGTCGCAGTAAAATCCGCCGACGTAACTAGTACATATTGCACACTGGCGACCTCTATTGTAGAAGAAGAGAACAGTCCACAACAAAGTGCATACAATTTACGCCCTAGAAAGCAGCACCTTTAATCGGTCCGACCTCCACCTCCGCGGGTAAAGGTCGTCCTCCTGATGACGTTGTATAAGTACCTATCCAACAAAAAATCGAGATTCGCTTCTCGGTAATACATACGGTGCGTATAAAATATCCAAAATTACAGTTAAATATAAACCACTTTCACGATAGTCTAACAAAAGATACGCCAAAAATATTGAAAAAATGCAAACTTTGAAGTCGCATAACTCTATGAAATTAAGACATTTTTGCTTGAATATTTTTCACACATAATTTAGGCAGGAATCTACCGGTAAAGTTTTGTGGACTAGGCTCTGTTATACCCTGTGTAATAATGTTACATAAAATGATATTACTTAGATGACATTATGTTTTATGTACCATCATGCACTTAAAGCCATGCCCGTGTTTGTGCTAAAATAAATATGTAAATAAATAAAATAAAATATTACAATGAACGTAACCATAACCATAAAACATAATCTCAGTGATATAACCATTCACACGTAGGCAGGTCAAAATTATTTTGCATTCAGCAAACCGGTTGGACATTTATTGGGTGACATTTTTGGCCGAACCTCCTACTAAAAATAGTAAAACACCGAATTTTTTTACTGCCTTTGTATTCTCGCCTGAAGTTAAACGACTTCGACTCGTGTATTCGGAATTAACATAAAAAAACTTTACATTTAAAAAAAAGACATGGGAAGTCCAGTAAGCTAATTTTATAAGAGCATTTTGACAGATTAATGTATACAGGGTTATTTGGAAAACATTAATAACCTCGCAAGATTATATTCCTGCCTTGATTATGAGTCATGTGTCATGAGAATGTTCAAGCAGCAAGACCTTATATTAATAGTTATGGAGTTGTGCAATATCAAAGTTTGCATTTTTTTTTCAATATTTCTGACTTATTTTATACAAAACGTTGAAGTATCGTTACAGTAACACATACCCATTATGAAAAATTTATTCGTTTCAATAAAAGTTAAATAAAATAATAAAAACCCTGAAAAATTCAAATTGGAATATTTTCCAATTGTAATTTAAACTTACCGACAAGCGAGAAATTTCTAGCGCGAACCTGAGCGATTTAAGTAACGTGCAAATCACGAAATAGGATAATAATTAGTGTGTGAAATATTCTAGAAACATTTAGAGTGAATTTAAGAATAGTGCTCCGATTAAATTATTGAAACGATATTGACAGGCAAAGACGAGCTCTCAGTGTGAAAGCGAATATGCTGTGTAGAAGGTTTCGTCTTTGTAGCACCGCTGTAAAAAGAACGCTCTTCCTTGCCTTCTGTGCAACGTTATATACATGTGAACTCTGGACAAATTATAAAAAGAGCAGCATAGAAAGACTTCGCATACAATATAACAACGCCTTTCGTATGATGTTTGGCCTTCCCAGATATTGCAGCGCTTCCGGTATGTTCACTGAGGGGCGTGTTCCCAACTTTGCAGCCCTCTTAAGATCCAGGGTGGCAGGGATGAGGGAAAGGATATACAGCTCCGGAAATATCCTTATCCTGGAAGCCCGTCTTACTCCAGCATCCAGCATCGATGCACACTGGAGAAAGATACTGGCCCCGCATAATTGACTTGCCATCGCTCGCTAAAGCCGATATTTTACCATATATTTCTTTTGATTACTTTTAATACTTCTCTTCTATTTTATATGATTTTACTATTTCTCTTTTGTTTTATATAATATTTTTAATGTGTGTATTTTCTTTTATATGGAATGTGTGGGATTGCACGAACCTCCCCACATTCTGGAATAAAGCTATATTTATTTATTTATTTATTTATTGTCCAGTGACTTGGCGTATTAAATAAAAATTTAAACAGTTTTGATGGATTGACGCCAAAAGCGCAGAAGGACGACATCTGTGGGGTCACGGTCGCGACATCGAACGACCGGCGCGCGCATTCTGGAGACCCGCGCCCCCAGGAGGACGACAAACAGGGCCGGCTCGAGACTTATTTAACTTTCCTTCTTCAATCTTCAACTTACATCGTAACTTTGCTTAATGCTAGTGATGCAACGAATACCACTTTCACGAATACGAATATCCAGCCTACTATTCGGCGAATACGAATACGAATAATTCAACGAGGTAATACATAATACACCACTGTCCTTTTTTTCCTAAGAGATTTAATAATTAAAATTTACCACCGGCAAATTTTTGTTCAAAAAGCACAACATTTCTTTTATCCGTTTGTACATTCCCAGCGGTCGAAAATAAATATTACTTTTTTCACGCTTATGAGATTTAGAGTTAACACTTTTACACACAACGAAAATAAAATGGAACGAATAATACGTATTACAAAACAAAAACTACGTGAAATGAGCATCTAACCTTATTAATAACCCAACGAAACTAGATGAAAGAACTCATGTTATGCTATGAAGCAAGTATCATTTAACAACTTGAGAACTCAACAAATCCATTCATTCAATGTTAGGGGAATCCTCGATAATAGAGGTATGTTCGGATACACGGTACACAGCCAAACCGTAATTTGCGCTGAGTTCAGTTATAAATAGTTTGTTTTTAATATTCGGCGAATACGAATATTCGGTAAATATCTACTATTCAGCGAATACGAATATTCGTATTCTTGTTCGTTGCGTCACTACTTGATGCATTGTGTTCAGACAATTTGGATTTTACTTGCAACATATACCCCTTCCAGCGCTGCAGGAATTATCGCCAGTGCGAATTAACATATTTTAAAATGTGTGGTCGCGCTGGTTGATGCCGACGATCTCGTAGAGACTAGAGACGTCGCAGTACTCGTACGACACACCAGAACCACCACCATACTTTAATGGTGTTTCATTTGCTTCCCACACCTACGGTCCCATCACAATATAATAGCTCTGTTGCACTCTGTATAATGAAAAATATAAAATAAAGTAATTTTGGCATTTATTCTTCTTCTTCTACCCATAATCCTATTGCGTCGGGGTTCCTGCACAGCATAGGAGATTCCAACTCTTCCTATCTTGGGCTTCGCTCTCCACGTCTGCCCAATTTAGTTGCAACCTCGCTTAGGACGGCCCCTTGGTCTTCTGCTTTCTGGTCTTGCCTGGAATACCCGCTTTGGTAATCTATCTGCCGGCATCCGATATGTCCCAGCCACCGTAACTGTGAGTTCTCGTTAAACGTCAATGAGAGTTCTATTTCTACATTCTCTTATTTGCATATTTCTGATTCTGTCCCTTCTGGTAAATCCTCGTAGAAATCCCATCTCGGCGGCCTGTAGCCTTGAGCGGGTTGTTTCGCTCAAGATCCAGTGCTCGTGGCCGTACACTAGGGTTGGCCTGAAAACTGGTTTGAATACTGCCAACATTGCTCTATTCACCAGTCAAAATGAAAAGGCTGCCTCATTTATTAATGTTGCTTTTCACGTCGGTTAATGTAATAAAAGGATCGAGATTTACACATTTTACTTCAGTTTGTGCTAAAAGCTCCATGATGTATGCGTACAATCATATAAATAATATTATTTATGTGCAGTTGTAAGCAGCCTTGAGATGCCTTCCGGGCCCGTGTTTCGCAGCCATATTCTGAAGGGTAATTGTGGATAATTATGAAGTATTGCAACCCGGAAAACAGTCATAGCCGCTTTAATAACTCTCGGAATAATGTAATACATAACTTTATCCACATAGTATTTCTGTTCATGACGCAGTGGTCCCGGTGGTTCATCGCATTACGCAGGTACCGACGTTAATGTCTGCACTTTACACAATACAAATCGCAAGATCCTTGTCTTTATGTTTGGATCAGATCAGGCCTGGAAAACTGCGGAGCTGGGTCCAAAAAAATTGACAAATGAAACCCGGGACTAGGGGAGCGTCCGTAAATAACGTGGTTCCATTTTGAACTCTTTTAAACCCTCCCTCCCCTCATGCAGCCCTAACGTGTCTTTTACTTTAACCCCCCCTGAAGGGATCGTTAAATAAATTATAATTAAAATATATATACAGGGTGTAACAAAGCTAGTCCACAATACTTAAAGTGAACCATAAGTACGCTTTCAAAGCGTAATTTTCAGTACAAAGTAACAATTTTAAGGCGACCTTTAATTCGTCGAAATATTGACTGTGAATTCGGGCCTAAGTGAGTTTTACTTACCTCTAAAGGGACAATATTTTTTTATTTATTTAATAGATAATACATATAATTTCTTTTATAACAATGATAACTAGCTAATATTAACAATCAAATTATCATTATATGTTGTAAGATTCTCGTGTGTGGTGAGGAAGTTCTTAATCAGTTTCTTTCATATATTCGAATGGGCTATAATGAACAGTGATTGTGTTCTCAGAACATGCGTATAAAAATATTGTTTAATATATTTATTTGGTTGGTGCTTCTTTATGGCATATAAATAACGAGCCCCCTCATTCCGTAACACCTAAAAATCATTAAATATTTCAATATATTATACAAAAAACAATATTTAGAGGTCACCTATTCAAATTTGGTTAGGACCAGAGGAATAAATTACAAAATCTTTATGTTTTGGTCATTTGTTGTTATGAGCATGGTGGTAGGTGCGGCTGCAACCTTTGCACCCGCATCAAACCGGCCCGGATTGTCCTTGATTGGTTTCAAGACGTGTCAGTTCCGTTGTCGTGCGTTTCTATCTATCCTTATCATCATTTGCGTCATTATGTAACTATTCATTTACTATACATAGTTTACAGGTAAAATCCTGCCTAAATGACTATGAGTCGAAAATATTGGTGCATCAATGTACAAACATCAATGGAGTTAGCGTTAGTTAGAATTGGAGATAGCGACTTTAAAGCTTACATTACATTTTGATATTTCTGTGAACGTCAGACAACTTTTAATTTAACTTATATCGAATATAAACCAACCCAAAACCTGGCTTAACCCTTCCTTGTCCCTATCTATCTCCTACTCGTCTCGTTATCACGGAGCTAGTTTTATTACTATAACAGCGTCCATAAACCACGTGGTTCCATTTTGAACTTTTTTACCCCCCACCCCCCTCTCTGACGTGGCTTTTGTTTTGAACCCCCCCCCCATCTACCGGCCAAGTTTCTGCTGCTAGCTCCGGTAGACCCTGTAAATGATAACTATTCACAACTTGTTTCATATGTTAGTTCATCATTCGTAACTTATTTTAAGTACGTAAGTATTATTGCAGCATCATAATTTTCATACATTATCATAAAAATGTTTTATATTAATAAATTTTATTACTTTGCTTCGTATGCAATGTACGAATTATAATATAAGTTCTGTATGCATTACGTCAACTATACATTCTTTCTAAACAATGTATGCCTCATCAAATGATTGATTTACGTACATCATCATCTTTATTAATGTTGCAATATTAAATATTAATTTATAATTTTTTCTTTACGTCTATTTATCAATTATTAACCGGTTATATTAATCATCAGCCGTTATCTGTCACTCATCAACCGTATTGACCGGTTAATAATAATCTGTATTTAAAAAATTAAAAATTCAACGATAGCAAATACATTGCGGCTTGACATAATAATTTACTGAAATAAAAATTAATAACATTCTGAAAAACCCAGCCACGAAACTGATACTACTCTGATATGCTTTATCTCTCTCTATCTAATTTATTAACTTCTATGTAATGTAAATTTCTGTACTTAGGTTAGTTTATACATGGTGTTTCATAGCTTTGTAAAATGTTTTCATAGCTGTTTCATAGTTTCGTAGCAACAATTTTACAGGTGGATTCCTGCTTTGATAATTAATCGAACATGTTCTAGCAAACATGACCTAATATCAATGTATGCATTTTTTAAATATTTCTTACTTATTTTTTGCAAAAAGTTGAATTAATGTTAAAAAATTTATTCACTTTAAGTTAATACTAGTCGGATAAAATGATAAAAACCATGCAAAAATTTAAAATAGGATATTTATTTGAGTTGTATTGAAGCGAATGAATTTTTCCTAATCGATATAAGTTACTGTAATCGTAGTTCAACTTTTGCAAAAAAGAAGTCACAAATATTGAAAAAAAAATGCAAACTTTGATATTGCATAACTCCATAACTATGGATATTATTAGGTCATAGCTGCTTGAACATTTTCAACTCATTATTAAGGCAGGAATCCACCTGTTAAGTTTTTGCTACTGGCTACGAGACACCTGTATATGATGTATATGACGTTCTGTATATAGTTCGACAGGAAGGCCAAAATTAAGATGGAGCGACAACGTCCTCACAGACATATCTGCCTTGGAGCTTCTGAACTGGAGAGAACTGGCACTAAACCGAGATGAGCGGAGGAAGACGCTTGAGGAGGCCAAGACCCACCAGGGGTTGTAGAGCCAAGAGTGATGATGATGATATAGCTCCACACCGCGCGCCAGGCAGATCAAAGTTAAAACTGCGATCAGCGAGCGAGACTGAACGGAGCGATTTTTAAAGCGATAATTTTCGACCGCGAACTTTCTAGTAGGCTTTGCTAAGCAAAACCGTCGTGTTAACTATTTCCGGATATAGTTTATCATGTATTTAAGTGTTTCACTCGAAACCGAATATGTGGCAGTATTATTATCAAGCAAACATTTAAGGGGTTTTATATACAGTTAGAATTTTCAAAAAATCGATTTTCGTAATGTACATATATTTAAGTAAACACATAGAATATTTCAAGTCAATCTGGCAATTTTTTTCAAAGTTACACGCATATTTGCAAACGTGTCGGAGCGTTTACGAGGCCGGAGCGGCAGCGCTTACCTAGAACGCTGTCCCTTTTATTTTTATCCGCCTATTGTAAACGCTGTACCATTTATTTACCTGTCCATTTTAAATGTCCCCTTCTAATGTATTCAGATGCCTAAAGTGAAAGTATGGCCCTGGAATAGACGACTCGATGTAAGTTGAAAAAAATTTTTTTTTACTCTATGTAAAGCGCTTTTGAAACTTTAAATGTGTTTTTCTCAAAATCTTCTTTTTAAAATCGATGACAAAGATTTCTCGCAAACGACTCAACCGATCAGTCTCAAATTTTAACCCAAGCTTCTTAAGTATATTTTTTTAGTAATTAATCGAAGGTCGCCGATAAATATATTTTTTTTATAAACAATTAAAGGCCAAAATTTTGGTCAAAAATCTTTTTTTTTGAGAAGTGGCCATTTTGTTAAAAAAAAAAATATTTTGCTTATTCCTTCGATTAATTACAAGATTATACATTAATTTAACGAAACCCGTTTAGTTTTTTCATTTTAGATGATCCAATCCAGAGATATCGTTGTCACCACAAGATGCCTTTTTTGAGAGGAGCTTCTAGAGATCACATTAATCAATTTAAAAGTCTTCTCAGAAAAAATTCTTGAAAGATCGCTTTTTTGGCCTCCTGATTATATATAACCCCTTAGCACACCGGTTGCACACTGAAGAATAGGCAATTGCTACCGTCTCCAACACTGTCTGAGTATTGCACCAACGGCTTCAAGAGATGTGCGCCAATTCCATGTCATTGTTATGCGGATGGCGACGCATTCATCGTCCATGGTGCCTGATTGTTTGTCGAGCCTCCTACAGACAGCGAGGTGCCGCCTGTGGCCGGCTGTTCCACAAATAGACATTATTCATATTGACAGAAAGAAAACACCTCGTATAAAACCACTATTTGGAGGCGTCCCTATAAAAAAAGTTCTAAACGCAAAAACAAAAGTTTATAGGGGAGAGAAAAAACACTTTTAATGACCAGAATTTCAGTTTTATCTAACTAACTAACTGACTTACCATCACGTGGGGGTGGGCAGAGAGGTTAGAGCGTCATAATCTTCTGTCCTGACATACAACTTTCGCCCTCATCTACATTCATACATCTTCGCATGCAAGCTCGACGGTTGTTAAGGCTTCTAACAGGACCATCTTCCAGTATCTGGTTAATCTGGCCATGCCACGTCTTCCGCGGTCGCCCTCTCTTTCTGGCGCCGTCAACACTTGCATCATATATCTTTCTTACCATTCTTTCCTCATTCATTCGCTCAACATGCCCAAACCACCTGAGCGACCCTATTTTTATTCTATGTATTATGCTACGATTCATTCCTAATATCTTCATTCTTTACTCTATCATAAATGGATTTATCACACATACGTCTAAGGGACCTCATATCCACTGCATTCAATCTACTTACAGTTTTATCTATTTTCTAATATTCACTTGGCAATTATGAACATTAATTTTACGTTTACTTAATTTATTCATGTTGTTAAGCGATCCCAGTGACATCGTCGAACTGTCGGCTTCCGTCGCATTTCTTACTACCAGATGAATTTAGATAAATATAGGCTTTTACCACGTCAGCCAATTTTTTTTGAGGTTGAAGTTATAAAAAATAAAATACTGCACTCGGTGCATACTTTTATATAGACCTTTTAAAAACAATAAAAACACTTTACGACCTAACGTACTACATATACCCTTTTTATAGAGACGCTTTCATTGATTCAATTATCAATATGTTTCGGGGCCAATGGTCCCTTTATCAGGATACAACGTATATTAAAAATCTATATAATACGCTAAATATTTACAATTCACTAAACATTAACTAAAAACTAAACACTACGCTGTAAAAAATTCATCCTTACATGAACACAACATATGATACAGGTTGGGTTAGGTTAGGTTTCTGATCAGTTAGAAATAACACTGACCAATATAAATAACTAATAATTTTTCTTATTATCTTGCATAAATGTACTTCATATTTTTATTTTGGATTCGTTGTATTCAATGGTAAACGAAGACACCGTTTTCTAAAAATTCATTTTATTTTTAAAAATAAGGTTATATTTTCAATTGTGCAATTTTTATAATTTTCTATGTTAAAATTTTGTTTATCTACTTTTATTATTATTTAGATTTCACTGTTGCACCCACTGATTAACCTGACTCCTTTATCACAGACTTCGGTCCAGTTAAGGAGACGTAGATTAGTTTTTAACATAAAACTAAAAAAAAACAATATTGAAATACGCTGTAAAATAAAACATATATTTAAACGATATTATTATGTGTGTATGTATGTGATAAAAAAAATAATACTAAACTTAAGACTAAAGGACAACGTGGGGAGTGGGAGGGAGATAAGAGTCGGGTGGGTGTAAGGGCGTGGTCACTAAGCGCATAAGCTCACCTTCTATGCGCTATACGCAACTGCTATTGAACTTGTAAGGTTGTGTCTCTGTTTCTGCTATTTTTAATGGTGCTATGCGCATAAATAAATAAAGTATATGTCTCAGCACGTGCTCGGCACAAAGAGGGTGGTATTATGAATACAAAAGTGTGTAATTATCTATGATAATGGCCAAACGCCAGAAGAATGTATTTAATTAAATTTATTTACAAAATCTTTTCCTTATTTGCCTAGTCATAAGTTCATAGAACTCTTCCAATTGTTTATAAGTGTAGAAGATCGCGTATACATATTTCTATCTCACACCTGCACGTAAAAAAGATTCTTTAGTACATGTTTCGGTTATGTAATAACTTAATATTTTAATGGAGATGGCGTATTTAAATATAAACGATTTTAGCCAAAGAAAATCTATCTTCTTTGAATATTTTGTATTCAAAATTGAGTAAAGGAGATTTCTTCGAAGTTTTGGCTACTAATAATGAAACATCCCGTGTAACCAATAGTCATTTCATATTTTTCATAAGAAATGAAAGATATAGATAGGGTTGCCAATTTTTATTAGAAGAAATAGTTTGAAATAGAGTATATCTGATTGCAAAAGAGGTAAATAAAGAGTACGGACTTATAAAAAAGAGTATCATTTATTTCAAGTTTTTGAAAAGGTATTTTTTGCTACTTTTTGCAGCACATAACAATTTTTCATTGTTTTTAAAAGAATTGCACGACTCCAAACATTCTATGTTCACTTTTTCTTGCTACAAAATAAACGTAACCTCAAAACAACTTGTGACATTGACATCACAGATTGACATTAGTGGCTGCGTTCAGAAACGTCCGAGTGTGGCTTGGGGAGTAGGGATTCCCTTGGGGAACTTGGGAATACCAGCATATTAAAAGTAAATAGTCGACTTTTTTGGTTACGATAATAGGTATGCATCATATATGCTGACTGGCACTTTGTGTTGTGTAACGTTGTGTAAAAAAGAGTATTTTAGCGTCCTCTATAAGTGTTATACGGTTGGCAACCCTAGATAAAGACGATAAAATAAAATAAAATAACATAAAATAAACTAGACAATGAACATAAGATCATAAAAACAAAAGCAGAAGAAAGAAAGAAACGTAACATACCTAATATAATAAACTTAGCAATAAATATAAAATATAAGAAAATCATCATGGTAATATAAAAATACAATGAAAATAGATTAAAATAAAACAAATTAATAAAATATATACAAGGATAAGGACGGTGGAAGAGCTGTTTCAAGCCGCTAGAGATGCGGAGATGTACTCTCAAGTGAGAGTCAACTTTGGGGGACCTAACACGTCACTCTTTGTCATTATGGAGAGAGAATAAAATATAATAAAATACATGAAAGATAACAGTCAGAGAAGGAGAGAAGAAAGAGTAAAAGAAAAGAAAATTACAAAGGCACTGCGGCGGCAGTGGATTTAATCAGGTTAATACTACGCAAACGCCTCAAATGAGGAAAAAGACGTAGAAAAAAAGTGCACATTTACAGAAAATATCTCAGGTTTAATACTACATATAACGTAAGTCAGCGGTCGCTGGCTCTTAGTCTATTATACCAATCATGATCTTGGATTTAGTCGAATATTCTCTACAATGTAACGCCTAATCCATCAACAAAACAATTATTTTGTTAAATTAGTTTCGATTTAAGGTTTTCCTTTGACAAACAGTCGCCATTTTGAGGCGCCTGTGGAGGCGTCGACGACTATGGAAGCTGTTGGAAGCCATGTGTGGCGCTGGTGTACCTACATCTGCGTGGCGACGGAGCACGGACGTGCCGAGCCACCACGCCGAGGGGTTTTCCCCAAACTTTAGTAAAGCAGATCACGTTTGTACCATCCGCGACTTGACATACCTCAAATCGCTGCTGTAAGCCTACAATGTTCAACAGATTTATATTTGAAGAAGAAGATTAATCTAACGTTTATTTTATTGCTTGTCTTCTTCTTCTTTTCTTTTTGTAGATCTGTTAATTTGTGGTACAGGAAATTACGCCTCCTGGGATGACGAGTTCCAGCTATCCTTCCATCTTTTCGATGGTCTTTAGGTGAATTTTCAAACGAATTTCTTAATTCTTTTGCATTTTTCTGGAAATTATTTTTTTCGGACTAGTTTTCTGGACAGATTTTCAGACGGAAAATCCTTAGGGGCCTCTCCGCGGGGTGTGGCTATTGTGTGCTAGTTTCTCTTTTACCGGCTGTTTTCATTCATCATTCATTCATTTCAATCATTCATTCATTTCATTCACTGTCACCATTCATTCATTACCATTTCATTCTCATTACCGGCTTTTACCGGCGGCAAACACACCTTGTTTAGCTGTCTACGATGCAATTTTGTGCTCACTTTCGTTTCATATACTTGGCTTTGTTTTCAACTCATTTTCTTACAACTCATATTCTTTATTTATTTGTATTTCTTCACATATATGTAAATTGTGATTTATAGTTGACAGTGAAGCGGTTTTGTGGGAACGCCTCCCCGCGCCGCATAAACTCGTGCAAGTTTAATTAGCGTCGCGTGGAGTGGATGGCCACATTAGCATAAAAAATGCCGAATTTTCACACATCTTATTTACAACATTATACGATGTAGTACATGATTTTTTTAAATAAAATGCGCCATTTACGTATTACGAATTTTGTCTACGTATCTGTTTCTAATTGCTTCATCTAATTCGTTTTATTTTTTTATACATGGCTAAACATTAATTAATTTTAATCAAAGAATTTCAAAATAATACCATTTCATAAATAATCTGTCAATATTTTTATTTACTTATTTTAAATTTGCCGTTGAATTTCTGAAGGCCTCCAGAATGATAATGATTATTTTGCGACAAACATAACGCACAAGGATGTTTGGTTCGATGTCCCACCTGACAATGAATGAATCAGCTCCGAGCGGCGAGATAACCGACATCACTAGATTAGGTACTAGTTCTAGACCCGAAGACAGCAGACAGCGTACCACCACTAGGAGTAACTAGAGACGATAATAAAAGTAACCCATAAAAACCAAGTTTTCATTATACTCCCTTTCTTTGTAAAATATAACCAAGTTTTCTCTAATCCGTCAAATTAATTTTTGCAAGCGCAGCTAAAAAAATGTTCAAATAAAAATGTATCTTTCATTTTAATTAAATGTGATACTGTCATGTTAAAAAAGTAACTCCCTTTCTTTGTAAAATATAACAACAATTAAAGACGAATTAAAACATATAACATAACACTAAACTTACAGTAATTTAATATATTTCTAAAATGTCAGATGTTTTGAGCTTTGATAAGACACTTCATGTTTTGAAGATTAAATTCTAAAAACATTTGTCAGTCAATTTAGATTTTCGACATTCGTAGTGAAGTACCTATTATGTATACCGACGGAGTAATTCAAATTTAGAAAATATTCCGCGACGTTATCGGGCCGCCGTTGCTAATAAGTTTTCTAATGATTCCAATTTTTAAAAAAAAATTCTAAATATCCGAAATTATACTATAATTATTAATTTTTTTTAACGAAAATTTGACAGATCTTCTTGATCGTCGCCACGAGTCTACTTGCCAAGTTTCAGCTCGATTGGATCACGGGAAAAGGGTCAAAAATCGATCCAAAGTTTTTTTTGACGGCAAGCCGGCAAGCAAGCAAGCAGACGCCATGAGTTAATATAAAGGGAGTAAAAACAGTTAAAAAAGAAAGTATACAACGCAGGTGGAAGCTCACAGTCACCAGACGAGGACAGATTTCTTTAAACTTCTGACAGACAACAGGCAATCTGTTGTCTCTCTATCTCTACACGAGACAGTACATTATCCGTGGCTCTAGCCAATACAGTTTCTCCAGGGCATGCTTGGCTACAATAGTTTATAGAAGATTAGAAGAAATCTATATTGTGATTGCGCTCAAGACGCATCGAGTATTCCGTTTTTTTTCATTTTTTTTGTGTAGGAATATTATATGTACATTACATGTGTGGTATAAAAGCTATGTATATATAATAATTATAATAATTACTGATTATGTATTTTATTTTAATTTACTTGTATTATTATTATGTAAGATTTTTTTACGTGAAATATGCTAGGATATGAGTTAGTAAGCCCATTACTGTCTATTTACATTCTCATACTTATATACATATAATATTCTTATATCTGTAAATATTTCCAAACAAATAAATAAATACATAAATAAAGGCAACAATATCCAAAAAAATTAAAAAACGTCACCGAGGATTACTAATTTAGAATGTAACGAATTATAGATTTTATATCAAACTTTCCTATAATTTACAGGTTGTGTTTCTTATAAAATCTCGAATGCATTACGTTCTAAATTAATAATGTGTGCATTAATTTTTTTGGGTATTGCCGCCTTTGCTTTTATACCCCACATATAAAATTCTTGTCATTTTAAGGCGAGATGCATCGAAATTTCATTTTTTCTGCGCCAATAATATTCTTAACGTTTGATTTCCAGGTTCGAATACACGTTTGGTTGGAAATGTGTCAAACTCGAACGCATACACGGCGACTTATAATCTATATTATGATTGCTTCAAAAACGCAGTAGGTATGCAGTGCGCGGTTCTGTCGTTAGCAGTTTCAAAAAATATCTAAATCGTGTGAAAAGCAGCAGTGGTCGCTATCAGATACCAGTGGCCCCTTAGTGGGTACTAATGTATAGTATAGCCGCCTTCTCGGCCTAGAGTAGTGCGACAGTAAATTTGAATAGCATTAAGCCATGTATTCACTAGGGGACAAATTGTCCCTCAACAGCACGCGCGGCACAGAGTCTACGTGACGTTGCAACGTCGTGCACTGTTCCGCGACGGCGCGCACAACATAGCGCGGCATTTCTACGTGCCGTGGCAACGTTGCCATGCGCACGGTACCCGAGCGTACTCACTGCAACATTCCGCGGAGCGTCAGTACCACGTGGTATGTTTACAAGTGAATACGCATGCGCTGTATCTGTCAAGATGACAGTGTGGGGAAACGAAATTGTTCTTGAACCCATCGAGCTGTATCGATCGAAGATCGCATAGAATGTCCGTCCTTCTTTTTCTTTGCAGTAAAGAATTTCGCATTCTCCTCTTTTTTCTCCTCTTACGTTTCGATAAACTCATTAATATAAACAGATACGCAGTTGACATCATAACCTCCTAGGGCGACATTTCCGTGACGTGTGGAAAACAATAATTATTTGCAAAAAGGATTTGTTTTTAATAATATTCAATTTACTACAGTAAAACCTCGTTAATTTGAAATTGCGACCCAAAAAAACATTTCCAATTGCGCGGAACCCCGTTTTCGCCAAATGAGATACCGCAGCTGTCATCCATAACCTCATCGGATGACATTTCCGCGACAAGATATGCGAGTCCCGGTGTGTACAGGTCAAATGACCGCGTCATTGTCCCCGAAACAAGAGCGTAGATGTTGATGCGACATGCCGAGCGGAATGTTTCGCGATTTGTCCCCTAGTGAATACATGGCTTTAGTGACATCACGTATCCGTTCGTAATCTTTCTTTCGCGTTTATTAATAAAAAATTGCACAAGGCGACCTGTAATTCGTTGAACTCAAACAAAAGAAACTTTATACATCCGCGATTCGTTGTCAATTCAGTCATGTACCTACAGGACTAAGAAGACAGCCGTGAAAGGTTACATTTTTAACAATGGCATTTACAGAAACCTTGGCAACAATATCCGCTTTAGCGAAGGTTTCACAACAACATCTGCTTTATCGAAGGCTTGACAACAAACAACGTATGCGATTATTAAGTGGGATACAGTAGAAAGATCTTGGGTCAACGACTTCAAGAAAGGCGACCATGAAAATAAAGAATGAAATAACCCTTTTTTCTGCAATTTTATTTTTTATATCCAACCCTGTAATACTGTAGCGAAACACTTCACGAAAATACCCAGCTTGAGGGAATTACGTAACAGTATCACATAGAAAAGAAATAGAAGTAAACATTTACTGGGTTGATGCATAAAATATGTTTACTTCTGAGCATCTATGACGTTTTTTTTTAATTTGACGTTTAATTGGCATTTTAATGTAGGTACCTGTATATTTTTATATTTCATTTTAAAAGTAGACAAATAAATAACATATATACAACTTTCGAAAATTTGATATGTGTATGTTTTTACGGTGGAATTCGTGAACGTTGCATTGTGTAAAGTGATCACTCAAACCAGCTACTACAGCTCGTATGCTCGATGACCACCCTTTAGAGACTTCCCTACATGCTTGCAATATAAAATAGCTTCGTCTCTGTGAGACTTCTACAATTTATCTTAATCGATAAATAGTGGTTTAAAAAAAGTGTTTTCTTGTTGTAACTAAAGTAATTAATCATTTGAAAAAAATGTATTTGAATTTGAAGGTCTCAGACCGCAAATACTTTCCCATCAACCTAACAAGAAGAAATTTAAGCGTACGAGGGTAGACAGATTCGTCGATCTTGCAAAATCAACACAATCACTTTAATAATAATAATAATGATTGGATCATTTATATATGTGTATGTGTATTCATTGTCGAATTTTTATGGTATATTTTATTTTAAGTATTTAATAGCTGTTCTTTTTCCTTTTCTATATTATTATTTTAATTATTTATTTTTTTCTTCCCTTTTCTCCTTTTTATATTTTCTCTCCATGTGACTCAATATAGCATATATGTAATTTGCAATCTGTATGGCGGACCAGGTCTTGCACTAACAAGCTGGTTACGCTGAAATAAACACATTATTATTATTATTATTATTATTATTATTATTATTATTATTATTGTTATTATTATATAGCGCCGTTTTCGTGAGTACTCACCTCAAGGGCGCTTCACACAAAAAAAAATTATACCTAAAACAATTTGTTTAAAACTTTAATATTTGCGAGTGCCAGGAAGAATCAGGTATTTTCGCGGAGTTGTAAGGTGTGGAAAACATTAGGTAGTGTTGTCGGTCTGATTTTTTATATTATTGTCTAAACAAGCGCATATTTAATTGTTTATTGAACTGTGGTAAGCTGTCTGTTTGTCTCGGTTTAATACGTTGTTTATTCCATAACAGTCCAGCCACCGCGAAAACACAGTCACCGAAATTGGTTTTGTGGACGCGATTTACTTCAACTAACCTTCTTGTATTTTATTTTTATTTATTTTTTATTATTTGTTCACACGAAATATATTCAGAATATAATTTGGCGATTTACCAATTAGGCTAGGCCTGTTCTAGATAAACCGTCTCAAATTTTAGAGTATTTTCTGCAGTTTATATAGAAGAAAAAAGGAAAAAGAAAAAATAATAATGCAAGATAGACATTAACAAAATTTAAAAAGCATAAATTAATATTTGATAAAATCATAAAGGATATGCAATTTTGGAAAACACTAATTGTTAGTAATAAGGAATAAAGTTACAATGTAAATTGATTTCAGACCAATTTATTATATAGGCACCGTAAAAACTCTTCCTCGTGTTCTCTTTTTTTTTAAGAGACTGATGGAATTTGTTTTGTCTTAGTCTTTAGTCCAGGAGGTTGAAAAGTTTCAGTGCTGTATACAGGAAGTGTCTTTGTCCAAATGAAGTCTTCATATGAGGCACTTGTATTTTATATTGCGAAGTGGTTCTTGTGATGTAGTGGTGTGTTGCAGTATGATGTGTTTTTATATCACTACGATAAAAAATAATTACAGTTCTATCGTAAAGTTGTTATATTAGGAAAGTTTCAAAAATTTTCTTTGTTGAGGGTATAAATGGTTTTCTTGATATAACTCTTATTAAGGATTTCTGAGCTTTGATTAGAGGATCTTAAATATTTCATGAGGCACTTCCCCAGCCAATTATTCCATATCCTAGTATAGATTGGCACAAAGCGTAGTAAACCATTTTTAATGTCTCCTCATTCAGAATGTTGCGTAATGTTGATGTTTCTGGAATTGCTGCGGTTGGTGGCCTTCCGCCATCAATACAATCAGATACAAATCTCAAATAACCGTATCCCGTATAACCGATTAAAATAACGGTTTGACCATCACTCGTAATATCCTTCTTAAGCAGTAGGACAAGTCGAAAGCGTCTATTGAGTTAAAACAGTTTTCGTTTCTACTGGACACATGAAGATTGGAAAATAATAATAAGTGATACAACAGTAAACAGAACGCACATATTTACCTCATCAAGTCACGTCAATGCTCTAGCAATAGGCAATTGATTTTCTGGCTCGGTTCTATAAAAGAGATTGCGCAAATTTTCGTGACCCGCTGGGGCCTGGACAGCGTGAACATTGGAACACAGCGGTAACACTTGCTACGTGGTCGATAAAGCAGGTTTCTTTTCATGTAGGTGTTTCAAATTTAAATATTCATCGAAGAAAAAAAGTAACCCATAAAAACCAAGTTTTTATTATACTCCCTTTCTTTGTAAAATATAACAACAATTAAAGACGAATTAAAACGTATAACATAACACTAAACTTACAGCAAAGTTGCAAAGTTTCAGCTCGATTGGATCACGGGAAAAGGGTCAAAAATCGATCCAAAGTATTTGTTGACTGCAAGCGAGCAGACGGCAGGAGTTAATATAAAGGGATTTAAAAAATTGCGGCCGATAAACCTGGCATTTCGCGGGAAGAAAAAAATGTTACCCTTATAAACCGTGTAAATATTAATTAGGGCTTCTTTAAATTCCTACAATCATATTTTTTCAATATTTTTTATTTTATTCAGTTTATTGTAAAATTCTGAGCATTGTCACAAAACTGCAGAAACGAACAAAATTACACGTATTCGAGGATTTTACAGCACTCTGGATGTTTCAAATTAAATCGGAAAGTACTGGTAGTGTCTGGAATACACATTGATAAATCGGAAACTTCTCGAACGCCCACAAAATGGAGAATATAAAAATGCGCGCAAGATGCACAGTTCGGCGATGTCTTAGAGGCGAGCGAACTCTTGCGATTGACCATAAAGAAGCGATCGACAAAAGTATGGCGAAATAGAAAAGTACTTATCTATGTATTTGTGGAATAATATAATATACCTATAGTGTGAAATTAGTGTGAATTAAAGAACAATACTCCAATTACATTCGTGTAAATTGTCTTCGGTGATAAATAAAAACCTTATTTAGTTTCAAATGTTTCATTTCTCTCCTCTCGCCGCGAACCCGCGACAATATGTACATATAATATACAAACTTAAGTTTTTTATTAATATTACAACTTCAAAGTAGAATATTTTCTCTTGTTTTAGGTAAAGGCGAGCGCTTGAATTCAGAATGCTGAAATTATATAGATTTTATATATGTATATGATTTTTGGTAAAAAACGCTTTTACTCCCTTTATATTAGGTCCTTACACTCCTTTTTTTTTATTATAATATATTTATTTAATCAAAGTATGTACCATTGCTATCTATGCACTTTTTTTTTTTTTTTTTTTTATTTTATTTATACGCTTCAACAGGCCAGGAGGCCCAATTACAGAAGCGAAATACGTCACAAAACACCCAGGCTTGAGTAAATCACACAGATTAAAATTGTGACCTCACCGGGAATCGAACCCGGAACCCTCGGTGTGGGAAGCCAGTGTCATATCCACTGCGCTATCCATGCCATCTCATAGGTAGTTCATCGATCCCTTTACTAAAAAAACCATTCGGAAGGGAATCAATAAAATCTTTGAAGGCGGTTTGGACTGCCCCATCGGAGTTGAATTTTTTCCTTTGCAAGAAGTTATCCAAATTTCGAAAAAAATGGTAATCTGTTGGGGCAAGGTCCGGAGAGTACGGTGGATGTCTTAGACATTCCAATTGAAGCTCCTCTAATTTGGTAGCCGTCTGTTGTGCAGTGTGTGGTCTAGCGTTGTCATGAAGCAGCAGTGGCCTAGAGCGATTAACCAGCCTCGGTGTTTAGCAGCTAGCTTTTCCATCATGGTTTGCAGTTGCTGACAATAGACATCTGCCGTAATCGTCTGGCCAGATTTAAGAAAGCTGTAGTGAACGACACCAGCACTAGTCCACCAAACGCTCACAAGTAACTCGCGTTTGTTGATTTGCTTCACTCAATTCGTGGGGTACCCACCTTTCAAGCTTTTTCACCTTACCAATTTGCTTCAAGTGGATTAAAACAGTTTTATCACTAACACCGCAGCCTGCAGCTAACTCGGATGTGGTGTGCGATGGATCCGCTTCCACAATAGCCTTCAATTCTTCATTATCAACTTTGGTCTCCGGCCGTCCACGGGGCTTGTTCTGCAGGTCGAAATTTCCAGAACGAAAACGTTGGAACCAAAAACGCACTGTGTTTTCTTTTGCGGCACCGTCGCCATACACATCATTAATCCTTCGAGCCGTTTCTGCAGCACTGGTGCCACGGTGGAACTCGTACTCGTAAATAACGCGATATTTCAAGTTTTTCATTTTGTAAACTGAGTCTCGCAAAGAAAAAAACAATTGAGGAAAAAACAAATGAATTATAATTTTCAAAACACAAATACATGAGTAAATAGCTGTAAAAATTTGGATTTGGAATTCCTAACCAAAGAGAAGATATTTGAGATCAAATTTGCCAGTACGGTAAAACGTCAATTTCATATGTAAGGACCTAATATTAACTCGTGGCTTGTTCGTTTCTTTGACGCAAAAACTTTGGATCGATTTTTAACCCTTTTCCCGTGATCCAATCGAGCTAAAACTTTGCAAGCAGACTCGTGACGATGATAAAAAAGATCTATCAAATTTTCGTTAAAAAAAAATAATAATTATAGTATAATTTTGGATTTTTCAAATTTTTAATGGTTTTTTCATACAACTGAGTAAGACTGCGACGCGTTTGTAGACACGGAACCTGATTATAGTATAATTTTGGATTTTTGGAAAAATTTTATTACTCCCTTTCGTAGCGTCGCCCGACCGAAGCCCAACGCGAACCAGTTTCCACTGGTAAATGAGAAAGGGAGTAAATAGAAACTTGTTTTTTATGGGTTAGTTTTTTTATTGCTTTTTAAGGCTTTTTTCATCTGATCTTTCTGATATTATCCGGTAGGCTAAGAAAATATTTTTTCTCTGTATATGTATAGTGATATTGCATAAATGAGCTGTTCCAGTTTTGTGGTAGATGAACTGTGATTCAAGTATTGGTGTTCGATTATGATGATTTATAACTGTGATTTAAAGGTCAGAAGTTGAGAGTGTAGAATTGTTACATACCATCATGGTTACAATCAAACACCATTCACACATTCTCAATTTCTCTCACCACTAGATAGTTAGTACACGTCCTGAGAATAGGATTCTGAAGATGGCTTTCAGATCAAACCCAAAGAAGACTTCCTATACGAATAAGATTGCAACAAAGCGGTCAGATACAGGCAATAAAATATTCTTCTTCTCGTGCCATCTATCGGACACTCTAATCACCGCCGCTTGGAACAACTCAGCCGGGAGATGCGGCGTCTTCATACGCTTCTATTTCCACTTTATTTCCCTTGGATGATGTAAAGGTTGAGACTATACTTTGGTTCTCTCATAACATGTCCGAGATACTTGATGGTTTGCTGCACTTATGCGCCTTTTTTCATCTGCCGGAGGACATCAGCATTCTATCCATGTAAGAAACTTTCAGTATGCTTCTGTAGAGCCACATCTCAAAGGCCTCGACTTCGTGGATTCACTCTTTGACCAGCGTCTATGCTTCCACCACATGTAAGAGAATGGCGAAAATATAACATCGAACCATACGCATTCTTAGTTACAGGCTTAATAAAGGTCTCATTCTGAGAAATGCACTTCTTGTCGTCTCTATTAGAGCTCATATTTCTTCAGATGGATCCCATTTCTCGTTCACCCATGCACCCAAATATTTGATATTGCGTGACTCTTTCTATTAGTAAATTATTAATGAATATATTTGGTGTAGGAATCGATCTTTATGATACTATTAACAATTAAGTTATTGGTGTTCATCTTCAGACCATACTTATTACTTGTTGCACTCAAATATAGTCAGCAGTCAAGTATTGGGACGAAGTTGTAAGGTTGCCTCAGCAAATCGAAAGCGATTGAAGGTCAAAAGCGATAGTGTTGAACTCCGACCCTAAACGAGTTAACATTTTTTATGAGTGAATCGTTACTATCGGTTATTCTACGTTCCCTGAACTTAAAGCCTGTCTCTGAACTTAATGATTAACGGAATTTTCATAAACATTGGCTTAGACCGTAACCAAGTTTCTTTACTAGCATTTTTTAAATAGATGCAACGTGTTCATTTTTTCCAATTCCTTAAGTACCTACATGCGGCTAGACCACCTCTAATAATTTTGACACTTTTACTGACTTCCTTATTATAATACATTAATGTATGGTGAGCCCGTATGTATGGTGATCGATACAGGAACACCGAAGGAAGCGCTTGAGAGACGTACTTTTTTCCAAAGATATAATAGAATTCTATTAGTTTTATTTTAGATTGTGATCAACGGAGGACTATTCAGGGTTGCGTAACAAAAATTTTAAAAAATCATAAAAATGCCAACAAATCGAAATGAGCGATTTTTTTTATTAAATTTATTTGGTAAATGCACACACTTAAGAGCGACTGACTGTATTCGATGTAATATAATTAATACACATTTATATTACACGCTTACCCACGCTTAAATGAGAATTTTGTTCTCGTATTTAAAAGTGGGGGGCATTGTCATATATGTATAATGTATATATCTATTGTTAATGTAATCATTAGTGTAAGATATTAGATTAAATAAGTAAGATATAGACAAAGAAACATTAGATTAAGTTATAAAAATTAAGACATTAAATTAAGTTAGTAAGATATAAACAATACAATAAGACAAAAATGTAAGATATTGATAATATATTTCGTAGCCTTATCAATAGGTATTTTTTTATATCTATTTTTTTATTAAAGTTTTAAAAGCAATATTAATTTTTTTTGTAGTATATAAAAAGGGTCGCCCCGCCAAGTTACACGGTCTTGACGTTTTTATATTATTATTTAATTACATTTAGTATTAGTTTTAAGGGAATGGAGTCAATTTAAAAAACAAATAGTTTTCTGTTCATGAATTTTCAGCTTCAAAATCCTGCAATTTCTTTGTCCCGTGATTTTTCCAGGGCGTATGGCTAGTTTTTGATAAACGGCAATATGTACACTGAACCGATTCAATTTACTGCTACGTTTAATTGAATTAACCAGTATAATGCACGCATTGTAATGCAACATCAAATAAATAGATGATATCGATTCGATTTAATGGAAGACTATTAAAGTGGCGACGTCCTCGTTAATAGACTCCGCATAGGTCTATGTAGGTCTCTCCCTGTAACACGTAATTTTAATTTAAGTCCTAAGTATTATCCACCGCCTTACAGTTTGCTCATTACATAACCCAGGAGCACATTGGCATGCCGAGCACGCGGTGGTAGCGAAATCGAGAGGCGCTGACGTTGCCAATTAAGCTCTTCCTCAGGTTAAAATGAGACCGTACTCAGAGACGAATTACGACTTCAAAGAATAATTTTTTAAATTACAGTTTTTTTTTATTTTTCGCAATTTTATATGCGAAAACTTGGAGAAAAAACAAGACCTGCAAAACGTCTTGTAATTAATAATTAAATAATTTTCAATAAATTAATACAAATTAAAACAACGACGAGTACCTATGCGCGTGCAGTCTTTTGCAGTAGTTTGACTACTTGAGTAGGTACGGCTCTTCGAGGAATGATGTGTTTAAAATATGTTTTTTAAATTCAAAATTATTTTAAAACAATTTTCTATCCGTCAGTATTTTGCAGTAAAATTACGATTAGTTTGATGAATTACGACATGAAAGAAAACTGTTTCGGAGACTCTAAATTAATGGGAAGAGTTCAATTTAATGCTCTTCATAAATATCTTTCATTCATACTACCTATACAAATTTTATTTATGGAAACATAAATCCAATAAAAATAAATCAAGCAAAATTAAAAAAATTATATTTGTATATTTTCGTATTTTGTTCGCACTTTCAAGTTGTTTTTCGATTTTTTTTTCTCTTTTGATATGCTTTTTGACGTTGAAAATAATAATTTCACTATTGTCTCTCTGTAACGTATGTAAATAGTTAACATTCGAATCACATTAAACGTATATAAACAGTAAAGACTTTATCAAAATATACAACTATATTAACTTACTTTTCTAAGTTTGTATTACACATAGGTACTTGTTGCAGTTTTCATTTCTCAATAATGGGACAATGTAACTCACGTATGATTTAAAACAAAAACAAATAACAAATAAATTTTAACTAAATTTCCACGCGTTCAGTATTAAGGTCATACCACCTGTCGCGCACGATGCTCTTCTACTCGAATCTCGATACTCGCACCCACACATACACACACACTCGTATATAATAGAAAGAGAGAGAGAGAGAGAGAGAGTTGTCTGGAGTCGCATGGAGGGAGCATAACGCTTTTTCTTTACGTGACGATTTGTATCAGTCAACTCCTACCGCAAGCCGCGTTAAATAACTTCGTTACAAAATCAAGAGCACGACAATCGGCCTTGTACGAACTTTGAAAATGACGGATAAAAAATGATCTTTGTTTAAACTTCGGATTCTAAAAACATAATTTATTCAAGGATCACATAAAAATTATTCAGCTGTGTAACCATAAAACTGAGATATTTGTCATCACGTACCTATTTAATGTCTACACAACTATTTTGAAGGTTCTCACCATATGTGGAATCACAAGGTTTTGTCTATTTTTATTACAATACTCAAAAACAAAAATAAGAAGCCGTAACATTATTCGCCCACAATTTATTCCTTGCGAATACAATTTTTCACATGGAAAATTGTTCGATGAATGTATTGTGTATTTTCACGTACCTACAATATAATATGAGTAACATTAAGAACGGATTATTTTACATTCGTCCAATGGTAGCACTTTAATTCGAATTCGAGAATGTTAAAACTGTATATTCTGCCAAAAATATGAGTCTTATAGTAAATCAGCAGAAGACTGAATACAGGATGCACCCAACAAACACCAATTCTCTCATGTGGAAGGCATAATTTTGAAACGGTACCACATAAGATCCACATACCTTGGTTCCCTGAACAGACAGGAATAATATTGCAGAGGAGTGAGTGAGCCGCTCTTCATAATCTTTCAAATTCTACCACACGATGGGATAATATCACGGTATACTAAGAACAGTAATACGTCTTCATACAAACTGGCCGCTACCCATTAGAATGTGTGCGTGCGTGCTCGGCGCCGTGTACGCACGCACTGTGACGCACACATTGGCATAGAATATGGGGGCACAAGGCGGCGGCAGTAAGGGCCGTGCCTTCGGTGCCATTCGCGCTCGCAGCCGCCGCTTTAGAAAAAAAATGCGCTTCCTAAAAAAAATGCCTTTTTTTATGTTTGTGGTGATTTACTAAAAAGGTGTGTTGATTATCACAAAGACTGTGAGTTTTTAAAAGTGTACGTTGATGTTAATCAGCGTTCTTGCAATTTAAGTGCAGAAACTAGGTATACTAATTACAGAAATTTTCGGGTTTCGTGTCTACCTTGTGCGTCGGAATCTCAGACGCTACGAGTTAAAAGAAAGAGAGTAAAAATAAAGTGACAACCCTAGCGTCAATGCAAGAGTAAGCTAATAACTCGCCGACAGGCCGGAGATAAACTACTGTTCTGGGTATACTGTGATAATATTCTCGTGATCCGTTTTTGAACCCGTTCTATTGTATTTGAATTCACGGTATAGTGTGGTGACCAATTGAGAGAATATAACTTCAATAAACTACGCACCAGTGAGAAGCAGAGATTTTTTAAAATTTTAAAGTATCAGTTTTCTAAATTTTGAGAAATTCTGCAAATGACACCGAGCATTCTGTTAGCTCCTGTAATGGGACAGAAAACTTTGTTTTGAGTCAATGATAACCCCCAAGTCGCGAACTTCGCCAAGTCTCGCCAATGGTACAACAAGCTTTAGAGTTTTAGAGTATACTCATATCGAATTACTGTTTTTTGTTATGCGTGAGAATTTTTTCAACGTTCAGGTCCATATCATTAATTTCGCACCACCGAGAGATGATGTCAAGATCAATATCGGTAATATATAAAAAATGTCACGCTGCTTTATATTTATTTATTTCAACGGTTTTATATCTTTTGCAATATGATAGAACTTATATATGGATAACACAGTGTATTTTTACATATTTATATAAAGTAAAACTCAACAAAAAAATTAATGAACAATATCTTTTTTTTTTATTTAATTGATAAAACATATAATATTTTATTAGAATGATACCATATACCACCTATCAAATATTAACAATTCATTTTTTAAATATGTTTTACCTCACCAAAAAGAATTATGATTCTTGTGTGTGGTAAGGGATATTTAAATTACATATCATATATTTAAATTAATTAAATATAATAAGAAAGATTAATTGAATTGAATATATAAACAGTGAAATGATCGTTGAGCAGACACCGGTGGCGACTCAAATTCACATAAATAATATCTAATATTGAGCATGCTCATTACCTAGTATTAAAAAACTGTTAATGGTAGAGTATTTTTGATGAATAATATTGGTTTTGTTACAATGAAAGAAGGTTTGTGAACGAGTATTTCTAGACGGTACACAGAATGAAATGGACAATAAGAGGTCGGGGTCATGCAAATTATTATTTTATGCAAAAATATTACATTAGCTATTATGCATCTATCGCCAAATTTGATTTGGCTTGCCTGATGTTAAAGATGATTATAGGTTATATAGTCAATTGGAATTTCTAATCTATAGTCTATAGTGATGCTATAAACGTAAATACGGATTTCTCGTACAAAATATATATAAACAATAAAATAAAAATGCTCGATGTTGTTAGGTACATTAAATTGGGCGCTTTCGAGACAGGTGTTTTTGATTTTCTTGAAATTAATCAATAATTATCGGTCTTCCCTGCACCTGGTGGTCATAAATATATTTTTTCTTAGCACAGGTGACTAGGCGAATTCGAATACGAACACTTTTGTTCATTTTATTCAAAAAATGCCATAAAATTATTCTTATTATAAAATGTCGAAATACCTTAATCTTTTCAGCAAGGCAATTTAGTTATGCGTATGTAAATTTCGTGCCGGAGGCGGTTTTCAGGCGTTAATTTGTCGGCCGACCTTCAAATCTCCTTAAAATGATGGGCATTTATTTACGTCAAAAAATCGTGCATGACAACAATTTCTTTGCAATAAACATAGGTACATTTTTTTAAATGTATTAACCATCAGAATACCGTGATAGAAAATATTTGTACACAGCGACAGCCACGAAAACATCCATTAAAAATCTATGCTATTATTATAAAGAGGTAAAGTTTTTAAGTTTAGATAGGAGGTAATCTCCGAAACTACTAGTCCGATTTCAAAAGTTCTTTTACCAATATTTAAAATAGACCTTAAGGGTGGAAATAGACTATATATTATCACGTTAAAATAAAAGGGCTTTTCGTGGAGACCAATTTTACAACGAAAGTCGACGAAAAGACGATTGAGCGAAAGCGTTTTTTACGAACGCGAACGTTAAGAGATATATTAATGCTTTCTAAAGAAAAGTTGTAGAGCTTAAAAAGGCCTATATAAAAGTTTGTAACAACATATATGTATACATTAAGGTAGATTCACAAATTGATTAAATATGAATAAAATATTATTTAAAATTAATTTTAATCTGTCGGGAGTAATTTAAGTAAGTAATGTTAAATTCTTATCAAAATAAATTTGCTTATTGTGAGGAAAATTATATTTAGATAAAAATTGCCTTTTACACAACATTGTTTGGACGAGTAGTTTAGATTATATTGATTTTCACTGATACTCTTATAGTCTCAAACTGAATTCTACGCGGGCGAAGCTGCGGGCACAAGCTAGTAAGGTATAGAAGTCTTTTTTTTGGGTGGCCATAGGACTTACGACCTATCGTACGGTTGGTTTAGGTGATAGTACGATAGGTCGAAAGTCCTATGGCCACCCAAAAAAAAAGACTTCTATACCTACTCTCCCTTGAAAAAATACTGTTTCGTCTCTGTGAGACATCTATAATATACATTAATTGAATAAATTTTAAATAGTTGCTGTGTATTTCCTCTAATATTGAGCATTTAAATTAAAATATTGATTAATATGGTCACATCATTCGAAACATTCATTAAGTCACATCTAAAATATGGAATACGCGTACATGGTACAGAGATTTATCTCATTCCGTGGATACATAATTGATTTAGAGAGACTTATAACGAGAATATGAAATACTCATTACCAGCAATAAATTAGTGTATATTATAGATATCTCACAGAGACGAAACTGTATTAATTAATGGGAAAGTAGGTATAGAAGTCATTTGGGTGTACACAGGACTTATGACCTGTCTTTTTATGGTTGGCTTAAGTGATCACTTTACACAATTGTAACATTCGCCATTTCCACCCATGATAGAATATACCATGCTTATTCATTTTTTTGGAAGTTGTATATATGTTCAAATTGCGTGGAAAGCTTTCATATATGAGTTGTAAGCGCCTTTTCCATGCGGCCTGTACAAAGCCATTTTCATTCCCCTAAATCCCCACAGATGTCGCTAATGAGAAAATCTACATTGATTTTTTACGGAATTTTGAGAGCAATATACTTTATTGTGTGTAATGAAATTCATCCGAATACTTGCATTACACTAGGATACGCCAGGAAATATTATTTCCAATTTTTGTTAAATTCCTTTTTACCAGTATTTACAAAGATTTGAACAAACTCAAAATATTCTGAACCAGCAATAAATATTTTGTATTAATAAAAGTCAGTAGAAATGAGAGTCGTCTTATAAAATAAATTAATGACCTTCTTTCAGCGGAAAAAAAATGACTCATAGCTTATAAGGAATAAATAGGTCGGTGTAATAGTTTTGTAAGTCACCTGTTTATGAAATAAAACCTATTAAGCTACCGCAATGTCGCGGTAGATCATTTCGTTAATGGATTAATCGGTGATTTACATGTTACGCAAGGACACGTGTAGATGAAAAGGGCGTATCTAGGCCATTATCTGGGCCCACGTGCGCGAACTGCACTAACAAAATAAAAACAAACAGCTACATATTACGAAATGGAAAAGATGTCCAACACGTTTACCAGGCAATTGCTACTATCTCCTATGGATAATTAGATGTTTTCTAGTCATTAAAGATTCTCCGGTTTATAAAATTCTGTGTTACGCTTAGTTATAAAAATTTCCCGTTTTCTGTAAGTGATTGACTAAATTACTTTGAAAGTGCATCTATTTAGTTGATAATGCATAGATTTTATACAATATAAAAAAAATTGGTTTTCTTAACTCTATGAAGCGCGAAAGAAGGCAATTTTTGAGATTTTTTAAGGAAACCTATATGAATTATGGTATTGGTAGCATTTCTACACAAAATTACATACTTTTATGAATATGTTAAAAAAAATTATAAAAAAATGTTCAACGTTGGCGGAAAATTTTTGTGTTCTGTCGACTGCCGAAAAAAAGGTCCTCCGCGGTGACCACTCCCATTTCATCTGTAATCATCAGAATAAATAAAAACATAAAGACTATCAATATTTTTAGGAGTTTTAAAATATCGAGTTTTGACAAAATGGCAGGCGTTTGAACATTATGTTTTTTTGGGGGAAAATTCGGGTTTATTATACCGATTAAAACTACATAATTATGTATAGAATAACCACCAACCATTTCAGTTGATTGGTTCAGTGGTTGCCGAGATATATTGGTCACCGATTTTTAAAACATGGTTTCGAGTAAAACGTGTTTGAAAATTGTATAATGAATAAATCGCAAAATTTTTCAACGTACATTTAATTCCCATATCATCGAGCACTCTACACAAACGTTTAACGTTTATATTATGAAAGAGCCCGACTGGCAGCTACATGCGTGTAGCGCGGCGCCGTGTGCCGCGGCGCGTAATCAACCAAGGGATGCCACTATTATCAACTTTAATTCTATTATTTCATTGAATTTTTGCTTGAAATTTTCACCAGACATTCTTAAGACCTCAAGTTTTAAGAAAATGCAAAAATGTAATAATCAATTTTTTCGAAAAAATAGGTAGGTATTTCCCCCTTAAAAGAGTCATCACTAGGGTTGTACCTTTAAAAATATGAAAATAATGACTAACGAACGAATTAACGAAATCGCTAATTAATTTCCAGTGTTTTCATTTGTCCTTCTGCAACCACGATACGAGACAGTAAGTTTGCGTATATTAAATCATGGAAAAAATACAGTTTAATGTTTTTGTTTTTTTTAATGAACAAATAAATAAGTTAAGACCCGTTTTCGGCAATTGGGTATTTGCGCAAATACAGTTGACAATAATGTCTTCACGAATGATTCACTTGATATTTTCTTTTTTTAGTTTAATGAGTTTATTATTTATAGAATTTTTTAGATAGTTTAATGAGCAAATAAATAAGTTAAGACCTGTTTTCGGCAGTTGGGTATTTGCGCAAACACAGTTGACAATAATGTCTTCACGGATGATTCGCTTGATATTTTATTTTTTCCTTATGTTGACTCACTCCTTGGATAATTCTGATGTATTGTACCGTGTGAAGGTAATTTATTAAATTATTACACTTTTGCGCCCTTCCTAGGACGGGTTTTAAACAGTAGAAGTCGATTGGGCAACTTCACCAAATAAATTGCTGTGAAAGCCGCACGACGAGCAGATCTAGAGCAAAGTGAGATTTCGCGGTCGAACTTGAAGACCTCATTCCGACAACGCGAAGGTCGCTAGGGTCAGGACCTGTTCTGCTCCAGATAATCAGCGACGATAGCTTCCGATCACGTCCATCACCGCCACGGTGACACCTGTGGAACGTTGCTCAACCGACCTCAATATTTTTTGTAACCTCACATTTTGTAATCCCAAATCTATCCACCTGGGAAGAATCCTACCGATTTGAGATGCTTCCAGCATTGCCAGTAAGGAATGTTTGCATCAACATGGATTGGACGTAGTTATGTAGAAAGTACCCAACCCAAAAAACTGAGAAAATGGCTTCTAAAAATTTGAACCTACAAAAACCTAATAGGTACGTTGATACTTAATTCATTGTTGCTTGGGCTTATACTGCCCTACTAAGCTAAAAAGCAGTATCTCCATTGAACAAATTAATGAGTAAATCAAGGAAATGTGAATGGATCAATTCCTATCATATTAATATATATCTTTTGATATTCATTTTGATTTTGGCTCAGTCGAAAGACATTGATTTTTTTAATTGATTCAGCAACATTGCAGATTGACATTTTTAAAATATTGATTGTATTATTTGTATGTATCTACTTATATTATTTGATTAATTACACCAACATGCTTCGGAAAAACCTTTCTATCGTCATATATAAAATACCCTGTAGGTGTAACTAATCAAATAATATAAGTAGATACATACAAATAATACAATCAATATTTTAAAAGACATTAAAAAAATACAAACATAAAAAAAAACATAAAAGAATTAATACAGATAAAAGAGGTTATTTTATTATTTTTTGAGGTATTTTTATATAGTTGAAACGTTTAAACTGCAAATAAACTACATTTTACATACACATGTTAATATTTTCAACAGTCAAATCATTTTTTTTAGTTTAAGAATTAATTTAACGCTGATGGCCGTGACGCCGGTAAGAAAAATATTGGATTTACAAAAAACTATATAACTTAAAGCTTGGACGTTTTCAGCACATAAAGATATCGTATTGAGCTGTCCAAATCCGTACATAACTCATTTTTGGCATTTTGTGGGTTGTCAGATAACGGTTGATTTTAACCGTCCGTCGTAACTTCGTGTAACGTCCGTAACATCTTTTTAAAAAAAAATTTTTTGTTCCTTTTTTTCTTTTCTTTTTTATTTTTTTCTTTTTTCTTTATTTTTTCTTTTTTTATATATAAATAAATAAATACTTATTCCTTAGAAAAACATTTTGTTCACCAGGGAATTTAATTATGCGGTATAATTACTTATAATCGTACGCGAGGGAGGGACTGTCACCCAACCTCCTTTCCTAAAGAACCTTAGTTCATCTCTGTAAATGTTTATACCGTGTTTTAAATGTATTTTTATTGGCATTTCAAGACGTCGCGTCGGTTACAAAAGAGTTTTTGCGTTTTTTTTTTTGGCCGATTAATTAATGTGAAAGAAGACCCAGTTCGGAAAAAACCGACGCTTAAACGACGTTCTAGGACAGGTTTTAACCACTAGTTTTTAGCTTCGTATAACATTCATTTCTCGAAATGTTGCGCGCCTTGATTATAATCGGATGCATATTTTTACTCAATTTCAAAACCAAGGTCCCCAATAAACCCAAGGCCTATTTCAAATTTGGGTCGTAGGTTCTACTTAACGAATCGAGTCGCACCTACTGGGAGGATTTACAAGTTACCCGTTAACCTCACTTTATTTATTATTATTATTATATTTAAGTCGTATGTGACCTCCTATTGGTCGTCGTAGGCTGATTAAAGTCGGTCATTAGCCAGAGATAGATTGATTTGTTGACTGCACAATGGAGAACGAATGATGCCAATGGACATTTTGAAACGAAGCCACAAATCGATGTCTCGGGGGAAACAAAGGAACAATGGCGTAATGCGATGATAGTGGAATCTTGGTAAAACAATTAATATTACCATATTTTAATAGTTCAAGGTGACCATCAATTGCTTGCTCAATCTGACAATGAAATGAAAGATTGTAATGACAGTCACAAATTATGTCAATCGTGTTTTTTCGAAAAAAATGCTTACTGCGTAACATATTTACTGTCATGATAACTGGGCAACATTTCGCAGGACTTTCCCGTATCGAATTATAATTATTAGTTTATATTAATATAATGTCGAGTGTTTGGGCCCCCGACCCTACTAGGACAAGGGGATGAAGACGAGTTTATAGATTAATAGTACTTATAATAACAATAATAATGTTTATTCCAGTGTAACCAGGTTGTAAGAAGAATACCTGGTCCGCCATATAAATTACAAGTTACATATAAGTTATAATACTAGCTTATAGTAGATGCTTCACTAGCATAGGCTATATATTATCCCGTTAAAATAAAATGGCTTTTCGTGGTGACCTATTTTACAACTAAAGTCGACGAAAAAATGGTGGAGCGATGCGTTTTTACTCCCTTTATATTAACTCGTAAGGCGTCTGCTTGCTTGCTTGCTTGCCGGCTTGCCGGGTGAAAAAACTTTGGATCGATTTTTAACCCTTTTCCCATGAAACTTGGCAAGTAGACTCGTGGCGACTATCAAATTTTCTTTGAAAAAAATTAATAATTATAGTATAATTTCGGATTTTTAGAAATTTTATTGTTTTTTCAAATTGGAATCATTAGAAAAGTTTGATTACTAGCATAGCGGCCCGATAACGTCGCGGAATATTTTCTAAATTTGAATTACTCCGTCGGTATACATAATAGGTACTTCAGTACGAATGACGAAATCTAAATTGACTGACAAATGTTTTTAGAATTTAATCTTCAAAGCATGAAGCTCAAAACATCTGACATTTTAGAAATATATTAAATCACTGTAAGTTTAGTGTTTATTATATGTTTTAATTCGTCTTAATTGTTGTTATATTTTACAAAGAAAGGGAGTATAATAAAAACTTGGTTTTTATGGGTTAGTTTTTACGAACGATATTTAAATACTTTCTGTAGAGAAGTTGTAGAACTCAAAAAGTTCTATAAAAAAGTTTTCGACGACATATATCTATAAGTTAGGGTTAATTAATACACAAATTGATAAAATATGACTAAAACTTACTAAAAATAAGGTAAGCTAGTTAGGAAATAAATCGATTGTATTACTCTAAGAAAAAGTACTAATATTGGTATGTATTTATTTTATATAATATTCACCACGTTAAAAGTGTATATGTTAAACAAAAGCGATTAAGATAACGCTAACGAATGAAAAAAGACCCGAATATTAATAATCCTTTTTTCACAAATTGACGGCGCCTTGCATCTTTTAGTAATACAGGATTGTAGATATATAATATTCGTCACATCAAGATAAATGATAACGAAAACGATTAGAAATAGATCTAAAAAACTGGTGTATTTGTACTAATGGTCACCACAATCAATGTGCCCGAACAGATTTTTTATAATTATTTTTTTAGTATAACACAAGTCACTATAACGACGGCTGCGAAACATCGCGATTGCATCTCGTAAATCTCCAAGAGATCTTATGAGACAATATGATTCGATTTGCATTGTTTCGATGTGCATCAAACTTAACCCGATTTAAATCGAAACCCTGGCGTAAGTCGCTTTTCAATCCCAAATCCCAAAATGCAATACAAAAAAATATCAAACAAGGTTTCATATACTCAGGCATGAACTTTTTCCAATCTTCCAATCGAAATGAGAAATACACAGGATACAAAACAATTGAAGAACAAATTGAGAGAACATCTCAATGAACTGAACTAGACACCATTTCCTTCAAATATCATCAATACAATCATTCATTAAATACTAATCGCACTACACTCAAACACAAAATATATAATACACATAAATGTACATGTAAAATATAATTAATTGCAAAAATACATGTTACTAGAGCGTGCCGAAGACACTTGTAATTGGGATAATGGGCATAGTCTTCACTATAATGTTTGTTATCAGAATATCATGTGCCTATTATCCTGTTAGTGTCTCTAATAAATAAATAAAAAATTTAAAAAGTCAAAGACTTTACACTCCACTACTTCATCCTAGATATATTATATAATGTAAAATGATTAAATGTAAATAATTATATATAGAAATTCAAAGTACCTCGTCTGAGCACAAGAGCAATGCTCTTAAATGGGGAGGTACTATGAATAACGCAATTGTGTAATAAATATTATTGTATTTTTTTGTAAATAAATTGTAATATTTTTTTCTATTTTTAAATGCATTAGTGAAATGGTGAATATAAGGGATGAAGTAATATTTTTAAAATTCTACATGATCCCCAAATTACAAATTCTATGTAAATTGGGTTCACGCTGTTTATTTTGTCGAGAATATTACAAGAAAGAAATTTTAACCAGAATTCTTTTGCAAAGATTTAATGTCCTTTGAAAACAAAATGCAAACTTAGGCTCGGTTGCGCCAGCAGAAGTAAATTTGGTTCGAGTAACATTGACCCGAGTAACTTTTTTTACCCTCAGATCAGAGTAAACTCGATTTCGGGTTGCACAAACAGCTTTTTTACCGCTGTCAAACCAATCATAAGGCTAATAGGGTGCCAAGCGGAATAAACCTCAAATACCGCATTTGTCTATGGAATTTGATTTATTTCAGTTTTTCACCACTGGCAATACGTACTTTTGCGGTTCAAAACCAGTTCAAACAAACCACTTTATTCTATAAAACAAACCAAACAAACGTCAAACCATCGCTAAAATAACGCGAAATTAAAAGATTCATTTTAATATTTACAAATTTCAATACGAGAATGACAGCGACAAAATTCAAATGACAAGTACCTATATGGATAAATGTCACATTTTCAAATCAGCTGTGAGAGGACGGCCATTTTTTTTACCAACGTTTTTACCTTTACCCATCTATCTTGGAGAGTAAAAAAAAGTTACTCAGATGTATGTACTTCGGCGAGTTAAATATTTTTACCATAGATGGCGCAACCCGTTTTAGTAAAAAACGTTACTCAAGTAACTTTTTTACTAAAACTTTACCTTTACTTTAGATGGCGCAACCGGGCCTTAATGTCGCCTTTTGATATTTGATATTTTCTATTCAAAATTAGATGAAGCAGACTCCCCGAGGTTTTTGCTTCTGGTTAAAACTGGAATTATAGACGGATACCGTTATTTATTTTGGCCCTTTCTGCAAATAGTTTCCTTTTAAATTTGATATCACATTAGGTAATGATAAGGTATTCAACCCCATTATAATAATATAAAAATCTGTTTATGTCTATTAAATTTTTAAAAACGATTGTATCTGTGCTGAACCATTGGCCCCGAAACATGTCAACTTATCAATAGTGGTTTAGACCAAGTTTTTACAATTAAGAAAAATTATAGAAGTCTCACAGAGACGAAGCTGTTTATATATTATTTAAAAATGTGTTTACGATAGCCCAGGGCTTATAACATAAAAATATGGAGGTATCACTACCAGCTGCCAAATCTACGTATACTATTATATGAAAAGGACTACAGATGTCTCTAACATGGTCCCATCAAATGTACGGAAGGTTTTCAGATTTGGAATACATTATATATACAACTTTGATAATGTGTGGAACGTTGCATTGTGTAGAGTGGTCACTTAAGGCAGCTCATACAGGTTGTAAGCCCTGGGCCATCGTTTATAAGACTTCCATGCACGTTTCTAATAAATAAATAGCTTCGACTCTGTGAGACTTCTATAATTTATCTTATTTAAAATAATAATCCCGCAGTGGATAATTCCAGTATTTGTGTCCTCAGAACATACATACAAAAATATTGTTAATTTTTTTTTTCTCTTCATGAATTATATATAATGTTGCCACAAAGTCGTTTTGATATTTTTATTGAAGAAGTAAAAAAATATTCTTAGTTTATACATTAAAAATATAATAAATTATGTATATTTTTTACATTTAGGAGCCTGCACACCATCTTAACTATTAGTAACATGTTACTAATAGTGAAGGTGGACCCAACCAGAGTTCAACTATTAGTAACACGTTCAAAAATCTTTAAAACTCAAAAAAAAAAAATTATATCTGAATGTATATTACAAACGTCGTTCCTGTTATAAGTAAACTAAAAAATATAAACTTTTACTTGACATTGAAATATTAATGCAAGTGTGTGAAATATTACATATTCATTTTCCGTCATAATTGACAAGTTACTAACTCAATTACTATGTAAATTTGACTAGTCACATCTAGCAATATATTATACGAGAATGTTGCAGCGAGTATTCAATACCTTTGTACACAGGCACTAACGAGGAAGAAATATTTCCACAGAACAAGGGTAGGTACACTGTATGAACTTGAAATAATAGTCATAATATTATTAATATTTTTAATATTTGAAGCGTTAACTTTATGGTTAGACATTATAACATAGTGTTAGTTAAATTATTAATTTAACTAACACTCTGTTATAATAGTCATACTTTTGTTCTTTTAGATCTTAAGTTAGCAATAAAGTCTCTGAAAAGTTCTTTAACATACGGGCACTAACTTTCCCAAAAATGTAGCGGACTCCATAATGTTATTTAAAATCGCACAAAACCTAGTCTATCTGCTTCAACGCCTATAATTTCATATTCCAAATCGCAACATTAGACAATCACCTACATTTCCCTCTTTGCAAGATCAACTCTAAACTAAATTCCTTCATATACAGACACATAAATTCATTTTACATGAATTATAATACGATCACATGAAAGGAAAATTAATTTCACAACCGCTCCCAAACTAGTTCACTCAATTTATGTTCCCATGTACTCGCGCCTCCGTTCATGAATCCTAATCCTGGGTCCCACTCCACCACCCCCAACCCTTTTCAACGTATTTTGTAACCAAAAATTAACTTATAATGTTACACTTTGCTCATATATTTTTTTTATTAGAGACACTAACAGGATAGTAGTAGGTACATGATACTCTAATAATAAAACTTTATAAATGAAGACTATGCCCATTCTCCCAATTACAAGTGTTTCGGCACGCTCAAGTAACATGTATTTTTGCATTTAAGTATATTATACATGTACATTTATGTGTATTGTATATTTAGTGTTTGAATGTAGTGCAATTAGTATTTAATAAATAATTGATTTAATGGAACTATAGGTTCAGGTCATCGTTTAGAAAATGGATGTTGTGTATGAGTGACTTTTTGAACGATGATTAGGTATCATCGTTCAAAATACGTTAGGGTCAGCACAATACATATTATATGTGTGACACAACCTTGTGATGGGAGAAAAGTAACCAACATTATTAGTGTGCTGGCTTGTTCTAAAGAACTCCGGGTTTCTTGTAACCATTAACAATCATCAGTGTAAATTTCATAATTGGCATAGTTTAATATTTTTTATATCTTACGTGTATAAATTTTAAAATTTGCTGTCATAATCAAAAGAAGATGTTATTATGACATGTAACAAGACCGCGGGCATCACAAACAACAACAGTGCTCAAACAAAATATGTTATTTGTTGTGACGCGTGTTTACACGAATAAATAATTGTTTACACAGAAGATTCTAGATGCGTTGGTTTAAAAAATAATTGCAATAATTCTGTCGGCATAGTTTCTCTTATTTTTATTATAAATATTAATTAATCTCCCTTTTTAATAACAATACATTAATTTGAAAATTTGTGTTAAAAAGTCGGAAATTTTAATTGTATATACATACGATAAAGCTATTAATAATTTATTAAATGGGGTGTATTATAATAATATTCATCTATGATTATATCATTTATAACACTAGTAATTATTACTGTTTTATTTAACTTTTCCTTCGTATCATCACTGAGTATTTATCTATCTCTGTTAAATTAATCTTTTATGTACATGTTAAATTAAAAAAAAAGTATGTTAAATAAGTCTGTAAGATTATGATTGTCTTATCTGTGTCATCCAATAATTGTGGAAGACTGTGTTCTTTTATGTTATTTTCTTACGATGAATATGTCTTCCTGTTGGATGACCAAATAAATAAATGATGTTTTTTTAAAATAAGGGAGTTATTATGTAATTTAATGCAGTAAAACATATTATAAACGGGTTAAATATTACCAAACCATCTAAATAAAGTGCCAAACCGAACATATTTTATATTTATATTTATTTCCCTCGTGGGACCTTAAAATTATCAAAACGCTCTGGTTATATTAAATAACATTTCACAATATATTATGTTACGAAGTGTGAATTTTGAAAATGTATACAGTATATTATAGTGTATACATTAACTTTAACAGTTTGAAATGTTGACAGTTAAAGAGATTCGAAATTTGCATCTTCCTTCAATATGTCTGACTTATCTCCTGTAAAACGCAGACCATCAGGAAAGTAATTTTAATCGAATATTTAAAATTCATTCGCTTTCCTACAAGTTAAATAAAATAAAACCTTGCGAAAAAATCTGGTTAAAATTTTACACGGTTTTCAACTTTTTATTTAACTTGCATCAAAGCGAGTGAATTTTTAGTATTCCATACAAATTACTTTCATGGTATTCTAACGTTGTTCGAAAGACAATTCAGGAATATTGAAAAAATGCCAACTATAAAATCTCCTTAACTGTTGACATTTCACCCAAAGTGTAAAGAATATTTTCTATTTAATATTTATTGAAGAAGATTCTTATTCCTGTATATTTTTATTATATAAATTATTTTCTTAATTTTTATTTATTTATCAATTGAGTATCTATTTTATTTACCATAAAAAGTGTATTTTGTAACATTTAAACTTCCCAATTTAGATTGTGTTTTGGTGTCGAGCTATTGTTAATATTACATATATGTACCTAATTCATTTTTATCTTTTTTATTGAACTTGTATTTATTCGATATAAATTCTAACGTTTTACAAAAGATAAGTAAGAAATATTGGAAAAACGCTGTTAAACTGTTTGTTAAAAAAATATCCGGTTTCTTTCAAAATATTAATTTTAAAAACTCGCATCTGTATGAAGTACTAAAAATTTGTTTTAAAATTAGATTACATACACGTCATTTTTCAATTTGATGTATTGCATATTCTTCTGCGATATTTTGCCATGTATGTCTGACTTCTCTGGTCGACGTTTCGAATCCCATTGCAAGGTCGATCATCAGGGCTGACGTGTTGTAATATGTGTTGTTGATCTTGTGGTTGAGTATTGGCTTATAATACCGTGTATTGCATATTGCATATGCTCGCAACGTATTGCATTATTTTCGATAGCTGGCGATTATTTTATTCGACATTAGGCACATCTTTCGATATTCTGATCCACGTTAACTGATTAAGCAGCTACTCAAGCGAAAAGTATCATTTTGATTGGGTGCGCCAATTGATTTTCGCGCTAGTTAAGCACGGAATAAGCGTATCACGTTAAGCTAGGTTTTCCTGTGTTTACGTAATTACAGATAAATTCTAATCCTAATTTAATTACATCGTAAATAAATTTATTAAATATTTGATTTATTAGTATATTGAGAACATCAAATTTGTACATAAGATATACAATGAGTTGTAAATATTGTTTATTGTAAATTAATTTATGCGTAAGTGCTGATTGCATTTAAAAACCTACAGAGAAGCATAGACGAGAGAAGTTTTTCGGACTTCGTTAAACATGTTTTGCCACCTTTAAAAATTAAACATAAAGGAAGCGCCGAATTTGTTTTAAAAAACTAAATATGTAAAACTTTATATGAAAAGGTCCATTTCCATCATAAAAAAAGTATGTATAAATCCTCAATTTACAATGATTCTGATAATTCTCCTAATTCACCTCAATATGTTTTAGATCGAATAATTAGCGAACTGCAACGAAGTATATGCATAAATCTTGTATACTTAAATCAGATTAAATAAAAGTCAAATAAAGTACTCACATAAAATGTTTGGTTCCCAGTCATCACTTTGAATATTGTCCAAATTGGAGAACACTACATCTTCAACATCTGGGTTACTTAAAAACAATGCACTTCCATTACGTTCGTAAGATGTTTGTGTAAATTCTGTTACGTTATTTTTACCGCGATCTGTTTCAACTTGCGACAGTAAACTATTCAACGGTTCCTTTTCATTATCTAAACACAAAACTTCATCATTCACATACGAATCCAGAACAACATTCGTTGCATTTTGTTTGGTAGATTTCGCATCTCCGGTATAAACATTTAAAATGGAGTCATCCCCGTCGTTCGATTTAGAATTATTATTCTGCAACAGGACTTCTAAAATGGTTTTTGTCGTACTGGAATGATAGTTTAAATCTACAGAATGTTTGCCTATTTTATCACTGGCAACATTCTGAACACATCCAATGGCCAGGAAAACGAACAAACTATACACGATTTTGCACTGCATTTTACGAAGATGTTTCATTATTATGCTATTGCGAAATTATAACATGCAAATATTCAGTTTTTATTACGGCAACACTAGATTTTATATGTCAAAATCGTTTTAACAATTTTCGGGTATTTTCGATTGTTTTATGTGAAAAAGTATGTTTAGAATATCCGTAAATATGTTTCAGACTACTTCACATTTTTTAATCGTTTTTATTATTGTCATTTAACATTTTTTTGACAATTTTCGGCGTTGCACGTTTCCCGCGCGCGCTAAGAGAAGAGCGATTTTTCTGTCAGTCGCGATCGAAGTTCGAAAATCAATTCGCAGTCGCCGATTGGTCCTCGGCCGCACGCTACAAAGTTTCGCCTAACAATGGCGCGTAAGGAGTTGATTTTGTGTAATCATATTGTTACTTCGGCGGATCCCCCCCACTCCGCGACATCTAAAAACGAATCCTTGATGATCGTAAACCCGGCAGAGAGCTGGTTGCAATGTTTTCTCCATACTTATCGATTATAAATTTGAATATTAACGATAATAATTACATGAATGATTCAGGGTTGCTTTAATTCAGTATTGCATTTATTTATGACGCGGTTGATTTTTCTTTACGTCACGAGACAAACAAAATGTGTATGACGTATAAATGATTAATTTAAAATGCAAATATTTATTTGTCACATTTGTAATTATATATAATCCATTAAAGTGGCTGAAATAAATGCAATATTTCCGTAAGATGCAAATAATAAAACAGCTGGCTAATTTAATATGCCATGGTCAACGTTGTCATTTTTTAAGATTAACTTTATTATATATTTTTTCATAAAAAATGAACACCAGTCATTCTTTCAATAAAAAAAATGATGTGGTTAAAAATAACCCAATACCGTAGAACCTCGTTAATTTAACATTCTAGAGACCCAAAAAAAAAATCGAATTGCGCGGAATCCCATTAATACTAAATTCAAGGTACAAAAAAATCGCGATGCGATTGCGAAATTCCAGAAAAATCGTATAACTCATGAAAAAGGTCACTAATTTTGTGAAAAATGTACTTGAAAATATTACTAAAAAAAATTTGTAAAAAAAATTCGAAAAAAACAAACAGACAACGCAATTATTATAATTGGGATTTACAAGCTAGAAGTATTTTTTTAAGCAAGTCAAACGTGTTGGAACCAGTTGTGAAACTAGCCGTGTACCAAGATATTTCCGTTAGTTCATGTCTACGTATTTTGAGAACGTAATATTTATTATAACATTCATACTACCAAAGTACAGTAGCCGGCAAACATCTTGAAATTTTTCGGCGTAGTGCGGGGGAAGTTTGCGCATGTACCATTCCACCAATGAGACCCAAATTTTGTCTTCTGCGGATTCCCCCACTACGCCAAAAATTTTCAAGAAATTTGCCGGCAACTCTACCCCATATTAACATATTTGTTGTCTTTTATTTGCGAAAAAAACTAAATATTTTTTCGTAAGTTTCGTCAAACTTCAAAAATATTTCGAATTATGTAAACTAAAATGTATTGATTTATGGCGCAAGGGACTAAAAATTTTTTCTAATTACCGGAGTTTTCGAATAATCGAGGTTAATCTACTATGAAATTAACATTTTAGGACTTGGTTTGAAAATTTTCGAATTATTGCGAATTTCGAATTATCTTGGTTCGAATTAACGGGGTTGTATTGTAATATATTTATTAATTAAGCTAAATCTTATGAATTTAGCTGAATCTTTGCATTCGACATCACGTTGTATCACAAAAATGTACGACCAATGGCGTAGCTAAACAATTCCAATTTCCTGGGCCAATGCAAGGTTGCCCCTGTATAATGCAGTGTTACAGGGTTAGTTCACAATACTTAACAATCATGTAGATTTTTGCCTTAATTATGAGTTGAAAATATGTGAGCTATTATGTCTTTATATCAACAGTAATGAAGGAAGATAAGCGACTTGATAGTACCTAGCATTTATTTTCAACAATTCTGACTTATTACTCCCTTTATATTAACTCGTGGCGTCTGCTTGCTTGACGAAAAAACTTTGGATCGATTTTTAACCCTTTTCCCATGATCCAGTCGAGCTGAAACTTTGCAAGCAGACTCGTGACGACGATCAAGAAGATCTATTAAATTTTCGTTAAAAAACATTAATCAATTTTTGGATTTTTCAAATTTTGAATGGTTTTTTCATACAACTTACTAAGTTGTATGAACATATTTCAACGCATCTGGTAGACACGGAACCTGATTATAGTATAATTTTGGATTTTTGGAATTTTTTATTACTCCCCTTCGTAGCGTCTTACGACCGAAGCCCAACGCGTAGGTTAAGCGCTAAACCAGTTTCCACTAGTAAATGAGAAAAAACTTGGTTTTTATGGGTTACTTTTTTTTATAAAACGTTGGCCTATTATTCTCAAAGTAACTAATAACGAATGTTAAAAATTTATTTGCTTAAATAAAAATCAAATAAAATCATTAAAACCTCGTAGAAATTTGAATGCATTTTTTTTTGTTTTGCAAAATTTTATTTGATTTGCATTAAATCGAATGAATTTTTTATTATTTATAATTTATTATTCGACATAAGTTATTTTGCTGACAGTCCAATAAATATAAGTCACAGATATTGATAAAACCAAAAAAAATAAGTCAGATATTGATAAAAAATGCAATCTTAGATACCGTTTATCTCCGTGACTATTTACTTTGTTGTTTGAACATTTTTAATTCATAATTTAGGCAGGAATCTACCTAAAGTATTGTCGACTAGCTCTGTACACCCTTTATACGATATAAGGACATTTATGTAAATAAATAAAACACTTGTTAAATATCACTTTTGAGTTTTATTAAAACACTACTAATTTCGATAAATACAGATGAGAATATAAACCCAAGTGTTTCATTTATGTAATATAATTCAATCATGTCATTTCACAAAGTTAATGCCAAATCAATCTCTACTAATATATAAAGAGGTAAAGTTTGTATGTTTGAATGTAGGAGGTAATCTCCGAAACTACTCATCCGATTCCAAAAATTCTTTCACCAATATTTAACATGGACTTTCAGGGTGGACACAGGTTATATATTATCCCGTTAAAATAAAAGGGCTCTCCGTGGTGACCTATTTTACAACTAAAGTCGCGAAAAAATGGTCGAGCGTTTTTTTACGAACGCTGCCTTAACCTTAGGAGATATTTAAATACTTTCTATAGAGAAATTGCAGAACTCAAAAAGATCTTTAAAAAAGTCCACGACGACGTATATTTATATGTTAAGGTTAATACACAAATTTATAAAATATGACTAAAACTTACTAAAAAAACTACGCGGGCAAAGCCGCGAGGGTAATTAATTGACTTATTGACTTTGACTTTGCAAAACAGTTAAACCTTTGTAAATCGTTAACCCGGGTGACAGCTTTTTATCCATTAAAAAGCAATAATAAAGTTTGCACATTCTTATAGTTCATAAAAAAATGTGTTTTTTATTAAAAGTATAAACAACCTTTGCTTCGCTTTTTACGAAGATCTTCGCATTGGGGCAATAACTCGCGTGCTTTTTAAAAATAAATCCATAATCCCATTTATTGATGTCTTAAAAACGATTTATCCAAATTAAAGCAAAAAATGTAAAGGAAAATGATTGACAGTCGTATTTATTTTCCAAAAGTATTTGTAGAGTGATGACCTTACGGATCCATGTCTTATGTGGGTCTCAGTGCACCCAATTGGCTGCATTGTCGTAGTAGTCTTACCACAGAAACGGTATAAATAAATTACATATGTGGCTCTTAAACTTTGTAATAAGAAACTCTGAAATATTAGGTCCTTACATATGAAATTGGCGTTTTGCCGTACTGGCAAATTTGATCTCAAATATCTTCTCTTTGGTTAGGAATTCCAAATCCAAATTTATACAGCTATTTACTCATGTATTTGTGTTTTGAAAATTATAATTCATTTGTTTTTTCCTCAATTGTTTTTTTCTTTGCGTCACTCAGTTTACAAAATGAAAAACTTGAAATATCGCGTTATTTACGAGTACGAGTTCCACCGTGGCACCAGTGCTGCAGAAACGGCTCGAAGGATTACTGATGTGTATGGCGACGGTGCCGCAAAAGAAAACACAGTGCGTTTTTGGTTCCAACGTTTTCGTTCTGGAAATTTCGATCTGCAGAACAAGCCCCGTGGACGGCCGGAGACCAAAGTTGATAATGAAGAATTGAAGGCTATTGTGGAAGCGGATCCATCGCAAACCACATCCGAGTTAGCTGCAGGCTGCGGTGTTAGTGATAAAACTGTTTTAATCCACTTGAAGCAAATTGGTAAGGTGAAAAAGCTTGAAAGGTGGGTACCTCACGAATTGAGTGAAGCAAATCAACAAACGCGCGTTGACTGCTGCGTTGCATTACTCAACCGGCACAATAGTGAAGGGATTTTAAATCGAATCATTACCTGTGATGAAAAGTGGATCCTGTATGATAATCGGAAGCGCTCATTGCAATGGCTGAACCCTGCCGAACCAGCCAAACCATGCCCCAAGCGAAAATTGACTCCAAAAAAGTTACTTGTGAGCGTTTGGTGGACTGTGCTGGTGTCGTTCACTACAGCTTTCTTAAATCTGGCCAGACGATTACGGCAGATGTCTATTGTCAGCAACTGCAAACCATGATGGAAAAGCTAGCTGCTAAACAACCGAGGCTGGTTAATCGCTCTAGGCCACTGCTGCTTCATGATAACGCTAGACCACACACTGCACAACAGACGGCTACCAAATTAGAGGAGCTTCAATTGGAATGTCTAAGACATCCACCGTACTCTCCGGACCTTGCCCCAACAGATTACCATTTTTTTCGAAATTTGGATAACTTCTTGCAAAGGAAAAAATTAAACTCCGATGGGGCAGTCCAAACCGCCTTCAAAGATTTTATTGATTCCCGTCCGAATGGTTTTTTTAGTAAAGGGATCGATGAACTACCTATGAGATGTCAAAAGTGCATAGATAGCAATGGTACATACTTTGATTAAATAAATATATTTTAATAAAAAAAAATTTGCTTTATGTTCCTCCCATACTAAACGCCAATTTCATATGTAAGGACCTAATATGTACATACAATAAAGATCATATTTTAGGCAGAGTTCTGACAACCAAATTCTTTGCACATAAAATAAATATTGCCAGGGGTCTTTTTCACTCAGCACAATACAAAAATCTATCCTGTAACCTGCACTGAAAAACCACGCTATATCTTTTATTTACAACGGCTGTATGATAAGTACCCGTTTTAACAATTAATGGTGCCACTGATGTAAAGTTAGTATACCTACCATTGTTTAACTCCATTTTTAGATCGACACCTTTCAAAATTTCAGGCAGATATATCAAGTAGTTTTGTTTTTATGGATGTCGAAAGTGGGAAAGTTGAAAGGGAAAGAAGGGAAACCACGGATTAAAGCAATATCGGTCAGTGATTCGAAAGGTCGTGGCTGCCATTTTTTGGGATTTGTGAGGCATCATCATCATCGACTATTGGGAAAAGAGTAGGACAATCACGAGTCAGTATTTGGCTGATTCGGCGCTGAATTGATGAGAAAATGGCCCCATTTGGCGAAGATAAAAGTGCCCCTTCCTTGCTATAAAAACATTTAAAAAATTGTAAATATATTATACAAATTTAAATTTGTCTTTCCCTTTCCATTTGTCAAACTAGACCGCAACTGTATGAATTTTATAGACTTGTTTGAATCCAATAGTTAATAACATATCCCGTTTTAACATAAATTTGTTCATTGGGTCTAGAAAGAGGCATTGTTTCAGAAATTAACTCTAATTTTTATTTAACATTCTGCACCACATGGAATTGAAAAATGGTTTTATGTGTATTGATGGCGGCGGTTCCCAGTTTCAGTTGGTCCATCCTAAGCTTCAGGTGTAATAAAACATTAGATTGATCAATATTCAGCCTTTATGTAAACTCCTATGCTGAATGTCAGGGATCAGCGTTCCTTTTCCTTTCCTGGGCACAAGGATAAACATTCAACAAAATTGAAATTTTATTATCTACTTCCACAAATATTTTTATTTATATTTCTCACTTATTGAATTGCGACATTCAGTATGAATCTTATTTCTGTTAACTAGTCAATGTTTCTATAAAAGCACACTGCAATAGAAATGTAATCAGGTGGAAAGTATTATTTTTAAAAATTATGAAAGATTGTATTATGACAGATTGAGACGCAATATATAATAAGTGGTTTTTGATGGAACAATATTAATACATATCTAAAACTTTTATTAAATTTTACTTATTTTTAAACAGAATTTAAAAAATAATGCACTTTTTAATCTGAATGAAATCACTTCAGAATGTAATATTTTAATCATAAATATCTTAACAAATGGAAAACATCTTTTTTATGAAAAAATTAAATGGGACAAATAAAAAAATATACTTCTTGCTAACTAAAATGGAAATTACGACACAAGTTAAAAATGGGGTCCCTAAGATCCCGCATTCACAGCTAAAGGTTAAATGACAGACTGCTAGAAAGTTAATGAAACATTCTTCATTTATATTCAAGATGTTTCCTCCACAACAAAAAGACTTCTGAATGGCAGATAAAGCAATTCAATTGAAAGAGGAAGTAAGAATAAAAAGATAATTTTTTATTTAAGTTTATTAGATTCTTGAATTATAAATTTGTGAACACACATTAAGATTAATTTTAACTCAAACAGCTTGCAGGCATCCAAATTCTCGAAAGTTTTGATTTAGCCAAATCTCAATCCTTATTTCTTGCCTTTTTTCCCGCCGGTCGCTTTGTGACGCTTTGATTTTCAGGAACTTGCCATTGCAGGGGCTTTCTACGGTACATGGGCCACGGCGGAACAGTCAAAATTGTGGCTAAAATAAAGCCAGCACCGAGTATGTATACAGATTGTGAAAATTGCTGAACAATATAACCCCAAACTAAGCCGACAATACTGAAGAGGGTTATTATGAATCTGTACAGTTGTTCCGCTCGCGCTTGCCCAGCATAGTCAATGTATGTCGGTATTGATTTTAAGTAATCCATTTTAATTTTGTTGAATAATAAATAATTCAGAGCTAGACTCGACTTCTCAAACTTCAACTTTGAGTTTTGAGACACGTCAGTAAACGTCAAATGAATTTGTCTATGCAGTTTGTGCCTTTCTATTTCTATGATTTTGTTGTAACTATAGACAATAATATTATCATAGCATAATATAAAGGGCCCTGTACACGTTAACTGAGGTTGGCCAAACGCCAGCCAACACCGACGTGTACGGGGGGTATTGGCGTGAGTTGGTGGAAGTTGGTCGACATCGGCGCGCGTTGGCGAAGTTGTCGGTTTTTCGATCACACATCAATGGTATCATGGCATAGCTTGGCCGGTGGTGATCACACATTGGCCCTTTACTTAGTTCGTCTCTGTCCGCTGACTCGGCTGTACGTTTATCGTGTTTCTGAGATAGTCGAAATGTTGCTATCGTGGAGCAACGAAGAGACATTCAAGTTTATTGAATTATTATTATTAGTATGGACAGAAATTGATTATGCATACAATGAATGAATTTTATTTTTCATATAATTTAGTTCGAAACTTTTGATTTAGTTACAGCTAAAATTCTCACTATTTTTTTTAAAGTTGGATTCGTTAACCGATTGAAAATATCAAATAGGTACGAGTTATTTTTTATTTTAGATATACTTACTTACTTACTTAACATCACGCCCCACACTCTTCTGTCCTGACATACAACTCTTGTCTCATCCGCATACATACATCTTCGCATGCAAGCGGACTTCTAACAGGACCATCTTCTAGTATTTGGTTAATCTGGCTATACCATATCTTCCGCGGTCACCCTTTTTTTCTGGCGCCATCAACACTAGCATTATATATATCTTTCTTACCATTCTTTCTTCATTCATTCGCTCAACATGCCCAAACCATCTGAACGATCCATTTTTAATTCTATTAATTCTGTTAAGATCAACTTTACATCCTTAACTCTATCATAAATGGATTTTCCATCATACGTCTAAGGGATCTCATCTCCACTGCATTCAGTCTACTTTCCTTCCTCTTCTGCCAGCTCCAAGCTTTACGTCCATACATAAGTTTCGGTACCAGAATTCCATAATGTACCACTATTTTTGCTTCGGTGGACATATTTCTATTTGAAATAATTGCATTCAATGCACCGTTTACCCTATTCCTCGCAGTCACTTTCCTTTCGATATCTTTCTCAACATTTCCTATTCTTTCGAACATACTTCCCAAGTACACAAACTCATTTACTTGTTCCAAACATTCATTACCTACTAATATTTCACACTTTCCTTACTTTATACTTTCCTCTTTCTCAAATACTCAAAGACTCGTTTACGTTCATAATAAAGTCGCATTCTTTACATATATCATAAATCCTGCTCACTAGACTCTGTAAGTCTTGTTCGCTGTTTGCCATTAATACTGCACTATCTGCATACAGTAAACAGCATACAATCGACTGTGTATAGTTTTCTGGGATATTCTGCCGTGTGTATGTGACATCTCTGGCCAACGTTTCGAATCCCATTGCAGGGTCCATGATCATGGTTGATGTGGATCACAGGTCAGGTCCATCATCACAGGTCCACATCAGGGCTGATATGAACCTGTGATGATGGACCCTGCAATGGGATCTAAAACGTCGGCCAGAGAGGTCACATATACATGGCAGAATATTCCAGATAACTAACTATACACAGAAGATTCTGAACGGCCGTGAAAACCTGAGAACATTTTTAGCATACAATCAAATTACTCATTTTTGCTTCTACATTCATACATTCCAGTTTTTTCATACAATTATCCAGATACATTTTGAGCAGCCATGGAGACATTACGCAACCCTGTTTGACACCATTTGTAATATCAAACCATGGTGGGAATGATCCATTAATTCTTACATACGCAGTACTTCCTTCGTAAAGAGATGCAATTGCATATATAAGTTTACTTTTCACCTTGTAACCAGAGAGTACCTTTCATAACCTTCCTCTTATAACTTTATTATAAGTTTTTTACAGATCTTCAAATGCACAGAAAAGTTTTTGGTTTTTCGCTAAAAAATTGTAGAGAAAAGATTTGATCCATGCATTCTCTTCTACCCGCAAAAGCCCCTGGCACATCCCATACCTTTTCTTTCGTCACCGATCTTACTCTTTCTATCAAAATTCTTCCATAAAATAAAGTTATCGCATTCCATTCTCGACCTTTACCTTTGTAGAGAGGCTTAATAACTGCTCTCCTCCAGTCTAAAGGGGTGTGGCTCTCCTTCAAACATTGATTAAAATGTGTATGAAGCCACGAAATTACTAATGGGCCACCAGCCTTGATATATTCGGTAGCAATGTTATCATACCCCATAGCCTTACAATTCTTCATATGTTTTATTGCACATTTTATTTCTTCCATACTTATCTCGCAGAGTTCAGTTCAATGAAAACAATATACATTGAGTAAAAATATCTTTTAGAGATAATAATTATATTTATTCAATAGGCGAGTTAAATAAACAAATACATATACTAGTATGCAGAGTTATTATTAACAACGGATTTATAAAGAAAAGGCGTATGCGCTCAATTTTTTTCATTTCTGTGAATGAAATATTTTAGATTGTTCTTAAGAATTGTAGAGGCAATTGAAGATCTAAAATTAAATGTTTTGAAGTTGCATAGACGCATTTACCGCAACTTAGGCTCGGTTGCGCCAGCAGAAGTAAATTTGGTTCGAGTAACATTGACCCGAGTAACTTTTTTTACCCTCAGCTCAGAGTAAACTCCATTTCGGGTTGCACAAACAGCTTTTTTACCGCTGTCAAACCAATCATAAGGCTAATAGGGTGCCAAGCGGAATAAACCTCGAATACCGCATTTGTCTATGGAATTTGATTTATTTCAGTTTTTCACCACTGGCAATACGTACTTTTGCGGTTCAAAACCAGTTCAAACAAACCACTTTATTCTATAAAACAAACGTCAAACCATCGCTAAAATAACGCGAAATTAAAAGATTCATTTTAATATTTACAAATTTCAATACGAAAATGACAGCGACAAAATTCAAATGACAAGTACCTATATGAATAAATGTCACATTTTCAAATCAGCTGTGAGAGGACGGCCTTTTTTTTTACCAACGTTTTTACCTTTACCCATCTATCTTGGAGAGTAAAAAAAAGTTACTCAGATGTATGTACTTCGGCGAGTTAAATATTTTTACCATAGATGGCGCAACCCGTTTTAGTAAAAAACGTTACTCATGTAACTTTTTTACTAAAACTTTACCTTTACTTTAGATGGCGCAACCGGGCCTTAACAGAGCAACATAACTCTGCTTCACAAGTTGAAAATTGTTGATTTTTTTCTTTTACTTTAATCGATAGATATATTATTATAAAGTATGCTTGTAGAATTATAGAAAGAAATTCTATACGTTTCTCTAGTTATAGCTTGGAACAAATTAATTGCCGCGGCCGTGATTACGTCTATCTCGAGTGCTAAGCAGCAATGAGCCATGCGCTAACGTATGAACGCCTTTGGGCGTTGGGCGACGTTGGCCCACATTGGCTCTTGGCCGTGGTTGACCAATGTGTACTGGGGCCTTAAGGTATCTTTTATTGTTTATGGTCGTTTATAGAATCAGATGATATGTGGGCTGTGATTGGTCCAGCTGCGCCAATCACAACTACGTTCGTATAAGTGATTTCTTCTATGCACCTGTCAATTTGACAACTATGTTCTCTGTTTCTTAGCCCGCTTATCGTTTTCATAGTTTTCCGCATCTTAGGATTGTATATATCAATATATTTTCAAATATGTCTATCAAAGACGTTGTTTTGGCAGAAGATCGTCCCAAAACCCTCCTAATTGAGAAGCATTCAGAATATCTTGCTGCTTACGGTACTAATAAGGATGACTATGAATACTGTATGACAGAGTTTTTAAGAATGTCCGGTGTATATTGGGGTTTAACGGCATTAGAACTTATGGGAAAATCTTCAAAGTAAGTTTTCACTTATGCGTCAGATATAACTAATGCATTTACTACAACTTATAATGACGTGTTCATTTCGATATTGGTTTCGCAGGATTCCAAGGAACGAGGTAATTGCGTTTATCAAACAATGCCAAGACAAGGATAGCGGGGGAATATCAGCTAGCATAGGGCACGACCCACACATTCTTTATACACTAAGTGCCATTCAAATTCTCAGCATGTATGATGAGATTGATGCAATTGATGTTGATGGGGTTATAAAGTATATCACATCACTTCAACTCGAAGATGGCAGCTTTACAGGTAATCAATTTTTGTCAATGTTGCCACTGTATTTATTATCTAGTTTGTGTAATCTAGAATAGAGAAATTACACTTTTTTTAATAGATTAATCTTTACTTGGTCTAGAAAATACATCTATGAAATATTTTTTTTGTATGTAATAAGAGTATAAAAATGATTTTGATATTCAACATTTTAAATTCCGCCAAAACAAGTCATTCCACTAGCACAAGTATGTGCGTCACAAATGTATGGTACCCGGATATGCAAATGCTACAGCACTACACCAAACACGCAAATTAATGCGTCACAACCAATCGTGTGCATTTTAATAGAGTCGTATTTTTAAAGATTTTTATTATAAAAATTATGAATGAAAACATTACCCCACATTATCCATAGGTACTAATTTACAGAATATAATTAATAATTGAGCCCTTGCCCGGAATAACGTTGTATCCAACAATACTCTCATTCCGAGAAAACTTGAAAAAATGAAACCAGTTACAATTTATTACATTTTATATTTTAAATATAACAAACATATAATTCTTAACTAATCTCAATATAAAATAGGGAAAAAAGGCAATTAAATTTGAATCTATTGTAAAACAACATGCTGAATCAGTGGAAAAACGTTGTATAAGAAATTTTCACAAACAACGTTATTCCGCAAAACGTTTTTTATTTATTCTGCTTTACTTAATAATGCTTTTTAAAAGCAGCATGCTCATCTAACACGAATTCACAAATGTCATCGAGGTCCTTGAGCTTAGCAGCCTTATTGGCAGTGGATTGGAATTCATTAAAGTTAGTTCCAGGCTCCCTAACTGCATGATTTTTTTCCATACGGTAGCTAATCTTCCCCTTCTTCCACAAAGAGTTGGTAGAAGGCTATAGGAGGTCAATGATTCTAATTATTTGTGGAAGGTTCTAGCTCTGATTGTGATGGGATCATCAGTAGGTAAAGAGCTTTTACGGAACGATAAGTCTCTCGTACATACTATTATCTATCTCCGTCTGTTTGCTGAATATGGCGTCGGACATTCAATTTCTCATGATTACTTTTTTAATTGTAATTCAGTAACCTGAATTCTGATTGAATATTTATATTGATATCAAAATGGAGAAAACATTTTTGGATCAAATTCGACCCTACGAAAAAGAACGAGGAATTAAATAAACTTTTTGTATCGGTATATTTTAAGTTACGATATAAAGAGCACTATAATGCCAGCATTATTATCAAAAATAATGCCAGCATTATTATCAAAAAACATTTCGAATATCAATATGAATAAATCAATTGAGTAAAATCGGTTAACGTTCGACAAAATAATATTGTCACATATGAAATTACAATATCAATCAGAACTGCCAAATCGTATACAACGTTATTCCACAAACATGTTCCGGTGGGTCAATTGCAGGTTTGATAATATTTTTTCTGGATAAACACTCCTTTCCTACATCCTTCAACTTATTGGCTTTGATATCTTTCCAGTTTAAAACATTAGATGTTCGTTTTCTCTCTTTATTCATGTGAATTAAACCACGCTCCACGATATTGACGCGCGGCGACGCCATTTTGAGAAACAATGTACAACGTTCTTCCACAAACCAATAACTTTAAAATGCAGCCAGAAGCCTAAATATTTTTTTCTTGACATATTATCTGCCTCAAACGATGCATAATAACATACCCAACATAACTGCATCAATAACTCAAAATTGCCATTTGTGTTGGATACAACGTTATTCCGGGCAAGGGCTCAATTTATGAATCTATTTCATATATTTTCATCGGTATTTGTAATATTTGACATATCTCTATTGGTAAAATCTTAATCTGCCAGTGAGTTTTAAGTTATACTCTATTAATTTTACCCGAAAGTAGCCTGCCAAAGCATTACATTTTTTTAAAACAATATTTGCCACTGAACTGAAGATGTTAACCATCTTGAAATGTTGAGAGTAAATTTCAATGAATTCATGTAGAATTTCAGCTTTTTAAAAAATATATTTTTCAGGAGATAAATGGGGCGAAGTGGACACTCGTTTTTCCTTTTGTGCCATCCTCTCTTTGTCTCTCCTCCATCGGCTGGATGCTGTTGACGTGGAGAAGGCGGTCGAGTTTGTCCTTAGTTGTATGAATTTTGATGGAGGCTTTGGCTCAAGGCCTGGTTCTGAGAGTCATGCAGGTATGTATTTATGTTAATTTCTATTTAACTTAAATAAAATGATTAAAGAAAGACCCGAACTCCAAATGAAATAATGTGAATTCAGATATATCTTCATCCCCTTTATAATAAATCACACCCAGAAGCAGGCATATGCAAATTTGATTTAAATAACATTGTATAAACCACTTAAATAATGATTCTATGTCTACCGGTTTCGATGCAACCGTATCTTCATCAGGACTGATGTACAACTGACTAACATTTACCTATCCTAGTAAACAAATCAATTCTGAATGGGGGTGTGGCTACAGCTAAGGTGGGGGTAATTGAGGGGTGGACGCCGAAACGGGAAATATATCTAGTAGCGGCGTCCACCCCTCAATTAGCTTTAGCCACACCCCCATTCAGAATTGATTTGTTTATTAGAATAGGTAATGAATAGTCAGTTGTACGTCAGTCCTGATGAAGATATCGATGAAGTATCGAAACCGGTAGACGTAGAATCATTATTTAAGTGGTTTATACAAAGTTATTTAATTAAAATTTATAATTATGTCCAACCACAAAGTTAACACTACAAACATCAAAAATGTATGCATGTGTGTTTAGAGTATTATATGTATTATAATGAGAAAATTTTCCTGAATATCCATATTCAGAGTAGGAATTCTCCTTGGTGATGGTTTAATTACCAATACTGTGTATTTTGTGAATATAGTAAAACCCCGTTAATTCGAACCCCGTTGTTTCGAAATTCGCCTTAATTCGAAATTTTTATAACCCACAAGTCCCAAAATGTTAGTTTCATAGTAAATTAACCCCGTTAATTTAAAAACCCAGGTAATTCGTAATTCATAATAATTTTTAGACCCTTGCGCCACAAATTAATACATTTTAGTGCATAAAAAAAAAAAATTTGACAAATTAGAAAAAAATACTTTGATTTTTTTTACAAATGAGAAGAACAAATATGTCAATATTGGATATTTTATTTTTAGAAATTTCGCGGTCTTTGTATAAGCCTAATAAATACAGTAAAATTTTAGTTTATGTTACTCGTTTTCACGTTTTTCGCTATTTATCGAAGTCCCGTTTCATCTCCATATATTCCCATACAAACATTTCGCACAATTTACGCGGAAAAATATTTTCATTTCCCCAGATTTACAACAAAATATTTAAAAAATTCAACTCTATTTTCGTTGAAATTTGCGAGCAAACTTTCCTTTCTCTTTTCAAAAATTTAACACGTCACATTAGATAAATTTTACATTCTTAATGTGGCATCTTTTGGGTTCCTGTTTGGGTTCCAGCTCGAGCAAGTACGTATTACGTTAGTAATGAAGTAACATAAAAAAAGGCAAACTATTTAATAAATGTAAATATTTTCAACATTTAACTAATGACCCCTTTTAGTAACTGTTTTCTCCTTTTACCATCAGCTATTCGCTGGTGTGAATATGGAAATGGCTGCCGCGCCACATTTTTGCGTGCGTAAAATCGTTTGACAGTTATCATTTACTGTGTATTTATATTTTTGAAATTACGTTAGCCGTTTTAATTATTAATATTCTTTACAATTTGCCCTAACAGCGTCGCGACAAAAAGTACAACTGATTATAAGATGATTGAAAAGAATTACCCCATTTTTTGCTATCACCTGGAGAAGTGTAAAACTCCGTTTTTACTGTATCGCATTTTCGAAATGATTTCTTGAAATATGCAAAAATACAGACGTTTTTCACAAAATTCATGGCTTTTTTTGCGATTTTTACGATTTTCGGCGAATTTCGCATCGAATCCCGATTTTAAAATTTTTTGTACCTCAAATTTCGAATTAATGGGGTTCTGCATAATTTAAAATGTTTCTTTTGGGTCCCTTGAATTTCGAATTAACGAGGCGTTACTGTATTTTATAATTTTTACTGGGCAATAAAATTTTATCAATCATAAATCAACATTTTATCAAATAAAAAATACTTTATCTAACTTTGTATAACACGCACACACTTATTAATTAAAAGATATTATTGTTTCACTACTAGTTTCAGGAAGAACATAACTTAGACAGGTGTAAATGATAATTAATGAATTATATTTTAGGACTCATTTACTGCTGTGTCGGATTTCTCTCTGTGTGCGGAAGACTGGATGCCCTGAGAGCCGATGAATTGGGATGGTGGTTGTGTGAGAGACAGCTTCCCAGCGGAGGTCTCAATGGCAGACCAGAAAAATTGCCAGACCTCTGTTACTCATGGTTCGTTCTGTAAACTAACATTTACCTCACTCAATGTATATCTGACATTAATTAAAATCAATAATAATAATTGTTAATATGGCAATGGTCAATATAATTTATTGACATTAAAACAATATTTGTAGCTGTATTTCCCATCATAATCACATAATAATTATTGGTGTATAAAAACAAAGGCAACAATATCCAGTACATGAAAAAAATGTTTTGAATGCAGCCATCCAGGATTACTGATTTAAAATATGCTGACAATCTACTTCAATCAATTCCCCCCCCTCTCAGGATGTGTCACGTGACAAAATGGCTGCTTTATACTAAAGTAGGAGATGATTTCGATTTTAGACTGAAACTTCATAGAAAAGACAGCATTATCCAATTATGTAAATAACAAAAGCAACAATGTCCACTGTTTGGTAGCAATATTCATATTTTAATATTGAATATTAATTTATTTATAGACGTATAAGAAATAAAAACTGAGAAGGCAATTTTTAACATATTTTCAATAAGGGGCCATCCATAAATTACGTCACACGGTAAGGGGAAGGGAGGGGGTCAATAAAGTGACATCGTGTGACGAGAGGGGGGCGAGTTATAAGCTTCATGATGTCACATGTATAAATCTAAAGTATTAAAACTCAACTTTAAGGAAATCTTTAAAATATTATCAAATCTAAAGGTACTGACACATGCTTATTAGTGGCACATTAGCATGCTCATAAATCAACCGCCGGTTGATTTATGAGCATGCTAATGTCATTCACCATGAGAAGGGGTATCTTTTGAGCATGGGTGAACAGGCTTGTTTATTATGAGCATGCTTATGTCATTCGCGGGCTTCGCGGCTAGTATTATCAATGCGTTCCTCTCAGTCCGCGACAGATGAAACAAGTATGGTGCATTGGGGAAATGATAAAACATTACCTACTTTTCGTGATTTATTATAGGAATCACGAATGTCTGTGGAATACTCTGTCACCATTGTGTAAAAATAACATAGCTAGAAATAATGTTTATGAAACTTTATTAAAAGGCATGAATGATTCGAATCTTACAATAAAAATTATAAAGTCTAAAATCAAAAATGTGTGGGTGGAAACTCGGGAACTGTTTTAATTTATTGGTTCACTTGAATTTTCTATTTCAGTTTGCAAAGTTTCCATTTTGAACAAGAGCGTCTCTATTCCATGACAAGAGCATGCCACTAATAAGCGTGTGTGTTTGATTGTTAGCTATGAGCATGCTTATTTATAAGCATGCTTAAAATAAGCATGCTAATAATGAGCAAGTGTGTACAGTTGTTAGGGCATGCTTATTAGTGGCATGCTCATTAGCATGCCACTAATAAGCTTGTGTATCTGCACCTTAACAATATTTTTTTAATTGCAAAATGTGTGACATCACACCAGTGGAGGGGGGATTACACAAATGTGACCACCTGTGACAAGGACAGGGAGGGGGGGCTCCAAAACTCATGAAAGTCATGTGGCTTATGCCGGTCACACTTTGGATACGAAAAATTACGTACGTATTCGTACGATTATTTTCGTAGGTATTGAGCGCGCACATTGATTGCGTCTTGCGTTGGTCACGATCAGTTACTTTTCTCATTTCTCCAATAACGTTTGTCCCAAATGAATAATCTGTATCTTATGGAAAACTCCCTTCTTACTCGTAGGCTGCTACGGCGTCGTCGGCATCGTAGAACCAAATGGGTGAACGAAATATAATATACTAGAAAGGATGAATTTGGTAAATTCCGTCATATTATGGCAGACTTAAATAATGACAAATTTCATGATTATCTATCTAATAGATTCACAAATGCTGGGGAGAATCGAGGTGCAACGAGAGCTCATAACATCGGAGAAATATATAAAAGTTTTTTTGTTCGAAATACATAATTATATCTCACCTTCATTAAACCAAATTATTTAACTTACAGTTTTTTTTAGTTCTTTAGAGATTCTCCGCCATGATCTGCGCTGATGGTCACGCAGTTGAATCACTTTGGTCCCACAAACATTTGTGGTCATGTATCAAATTGATAAATTTTTCAATATCCATCGTACGAAATCCCAAAATTTTCAAACAAATCCGGATTGTGTCAGACGTCGCATCTATACGTGCGTACACGCACTACTAAATCGTGTACAATGTGCGATGTTCAATACTGCTTCGAAGGTCAGAAATGTACTTGCATATTCGTACATATACGTACTACTCAATTTCGTATAAAAACACATCCAGTGTGCGGCTGGCGTTAATATATGGATGACCCCTAAGATGTAGTTTTCACAGATTCCACAGAAATTCCTTGAGTAGTGACAGGTTTTTTATATTTATCTCAGAAACACCTCTGTTGCCTTTGCTTTTATACCTCATCTATAGAAAGTTGCAGATTTGTACATATAAATTTTGCAATTTGACTGATAAGAACGAGATTGGATTTACAGATGTACAAATTTGTTTAAAAATATGTTTTACTTTACTTTGTAATACACACACACACAGTACGAGTTATTAAATTACAACTGTAGTTTCGAGAGGAGCAGTCCCTCTCATCATCAGGTATAGATAATAACTAACTTAAATACAAAATTTATCAATTTAAATGGGTAGGTCAGGGGGGCGCGCGGCGGGGAAAGGTATTATTTTCGCCGAACAGCTCTAGGAGTGGTGAAGTGGACTGAAATTTGATATTATTTGTTAATGTGTTTCTAGAATTTAAAATTTCACATTTATAATTTAAATTTAAATTTTAAATAATATCACATTTCAGTCTACTTTACCACTCCTAGAGCTGTTCGGCGAAAAAAATGCCCTTTCCCGCCGCGCGCCCCCCCCGACCTACCCAATTAGATTGATTAATTTTGTATTTAAGTTAGTTATTATCTATACCTGATGATGAGAGGGTCTGCTCCTCTCGAAACTATAATTGTGATTTAATAACTCATATTGTGTGTGGGTATTACAAAGTAAAGTAAAACATATTTTTAAATTATAATGTTGCACAACGAAGTATCTGCCAAATCTTTCAATGATACAAATTTGTTTTTATTTGGGAGACATACATACAGATTATATGAAATGATGTATGTACTCACTGAGTAATATTTATTATTAGAATTATGCAATTTAGGAATCTTAATTGATTAATGGTTTATTTATCTCCAGGTGGGTACTGGCATCTCTCTCCATGTTGAATCGTATCCATTGGGTTGACAAGAAAGCTCTGGAAGAATTCATTCTTGCTTGCCAGGACGCAGAAACCGGTGGCTTTAGCGACAGACCGGGAGATATATCAGATCCATTCCACACACTTTTTGGTCTGGCTGGACTGTCCTTGCTTGGTAACACCCAAGTCAAGGCTGTAAATCCAACATACTGCATGCCACAAGAAACACTAGATAAACTCAAATTAGTTCCTCAAATTTTGTCATTATGATTGTAATCTTTGGTTTTAGATATTGTTTACCATACCAATTAGTAATATACCATTTTATATTCTTCAACTTGTCTTCTATTTGTTTACTATGCTTATGATTTCATAGGTTGCTTATTTTACCAGCAAATACATTTTTATTCCTATTTTCTGAACATATCAATATTTAACACGTATAACATCTATTTGACAATGAAAGTCGAATTCGTATGACAAATATTGATTATTTGTTTGTGGTAGCTAGAAGGTTCATCAGTTATTGACTAAAATAATTCAAGATAGGTTAAAGATTATTTTTATGTATCTGCATCTTACTACATGTATTTTCTGAGTGGAAATTTATATTTTTGTTATGAAATTAAACTCTTTGAACATCAAATTAAAGACTTTATTTTTACAATACATATTTGTATTTTGTATCATTATTATTATTTTGACCCTTATATTTTTTTGATAGTTGTTTTTTTATGTAATCTATCTTTAACCAATGTTAACCATGCATATATTCAATTTTATACAATAATTTCATTTTTTTATTCTGTGTGTGACATCTGCATTCTTTCTTGAACATTATAATATTTCTGTTTTTCTTTTTAGTTTAATGTTAAATAACTTAATATTACCCTCTATTTAGGGATTGTGTATTTTCTAGGTGCACATGCATTTTCATGTGTTTTATGTACTAATTATGAAATTAACCCTGCAGTTTATTTTCTGATATGATTTTTATATTACAATTGTTTGGCCAGTAGTGTATGGTATTATTTCATTTTCTGACTAATGTAATGGTAAATTATATTCATAAAGAGTTTGTTTTGTATAATTTTTTGTTTAACAAATCTTCAGCTCGCTCATGCTGCAATTTTCTTAAATAGTCATTTATCGTGTTATGATCATGCTTTCATAAATATTATTAATCCAAGAAAATTTTCTCTGCAGGTAGAGTTATTGTATTGATGGTTTTATGATCCGTATTTGTATAGCTGGGGTTCAGTTGTAATAAGAATTAACTAACTGTAACTAGGACTTGATGACTGCAATTAATTAATAATTCTGAATCAAACTAGAATTTATACATTGTTAAATCGTACTCATTGTTAAAATCGAATACACGCCAATCTCATCACCATAATATATTGTGTTATTGAATAATATATTTTCAAGCTTTTGTATATTTTGTTTATAATAGTGCCTACCTTAGATTACAATACCAAAGGTCAGTTCCAAGTCACAGACATTTCGCTAGCTCTGTTTCTACAAATGCATACACTTTGGAATATTTAAAAACAATGTGTATGTAACATGTTTTGATTCATATCTTCATTTTTTAATTTATTGTGATTATGGAATAAAAAAGAAATACAGTTAAATTTGTCTTTTACTTTTATTACTTTTAAGAATAACTAGCCATAAAACCGGTGAAAAATCACAGGACCTAGTAATAATTAATAACGACCCTTGCGTGTAACCTGAGCCAAGTACTGATTGACATGTCACACTTGGGCATCCGGGCCTCATTAGCAATAAGGATCAAAGAGACATTCAGGATAGATCAGAGGATAGACATTTGAAATAAGGATCAAAGAGGTTGTCAAAGAGGGAGCTTTTTGCTAGTTCTTAATGGAAGGGGTGCTTTTGAAAAGTTCCGATTGTATGTAAGTATGCATGCGATTTTTTTTATATAATTTTAGAGCCACTTTTTAGCTGAAACATTTTTCATTAAATATATGAAATAAAAAACAACAAAAATAGTATTTTTTGGCCGGCGCCACACTGCGCGTATCTTCCGTCGTGTAAAATCGGCAAAGCAAATTTGTCGATTTCCTCTCGTCCGCTCAATGTGTTTGATAAGCGCGTATTGTATGGAAAGAAATGTAGCTGCGTTCCGCAAATTTGGTGCATGTTTGGCACCCATGTTTGTAGCATGGTACCCAATGGTACAGTTGCCGGCAAACTTCTTGAAATTCTTTGGCGTAGTGGGGGAATGCGCAGAAGACAAAATTTGGGTCTCTTTGGTGGAATGGTACATGCACAAACTTCCCCCCACTACGCCGTAAAATTTCAAGATGTTTGCCGGCTACTGTACCAAACATATTTACTGTTAGCCATATAATAGTAAATAAAGATGAATCTATGATTGACTTCTTATTTCGACATATTTATCCATGATCTAATTGTCAAAAACATATTTCTTTTCTATGGTCAAAATGTCAAAGTTAGAATTTGGAATTGAGCAGGGCCTGCGCACTCTATCCATAGAGTTTCGATTCCATTATGGTGGCATCAATTCTTTTATGGGAACTTTTTTAAATTTCATTTTTCGGCGGTTCAAATTTGGTGTTAGTACGTACCTACCCTTACCTACTATTTTAACAATTATTGTAGTGGCAACAAATAAATCATTATGTTGGTACCTGTGTTGTTTTCGCAAAATTTTCAAATAGCATTGTTCATACCTATATTCTTAACTTTTCGGAGAACACTGTTCTGAGCGCTCCTGTTATTTTTAAAATACCTATAAATATACTATATTAATATAGCCTTCAATATATATATTTTTACATATACTTTTAAGCTCTATGCATTCTACTGATAACATTATTAGATATATTTAAACTTTTTTATGTTTTATACGATTTTCTAAGTGTCTTCACTGTTCTGACGGGGGTTTACTTGTTTTTTTTGTTTAAGATTTATCATCATGTCTGGACATCATAAGTGCTGTGTGCTTGGTTGTGAGAGAACAGACCAAACATGGCACACATTTCCCAGATATGATGAATTTGTCTTGAAAGAGTGGATTCGCAGGATTTCAAACCCAAAGGTGACGGCATTGTTCGCTAAAAATAACTCAGTACCATCGTGGATGGTTATCTGTGGTAAACATTTTTCAAATTTTAACAAAAATGAAGGATCTAAGAGGTTGCGTATGTTCTCTGTGCCTACAATAGAAGTACCAGGTAAGTAGCAAATTTTATATCATACTTTTTTTCTGTCCTGACCTTTTGCTCTAATTCTTTAACATATAATTTGATTTCCTGTGCACTTACAATAATTAGACTGTACTCCACATATTGATTTTTAATAATCATAAATGATCACATTTTACATGGTTTTATTTAGAAGTTACCAAAGAAAGTAGCTTTTGTAATCACTGGTTGTAAGCTGTACTTCATTATGGAAATTTTTATAATCTTATGTTAAATCATTGAAATTTTCAATAATCCTAAGTGGTATATTATAGATTTTCATGGAGGTGGTACAAAAGAAAGCTTTTATTATTTCTCAGTCATAAGCAATAATTTATTTTCATAATTTTCTGATGCAAAATCATTTAGCCATATACTTAATTTATATTTAGATTTTAAGTATTCCTAAGAATTTTTCAGTTTGCAAAGGTTGGAAAAGGGGTAAACTTAGAAAATGAAGTATTTTAATAATTATAAGTGATACATTGTTTTACAGGGTTTCGTGGAGCGGTTACCAAAGAAAATAGCTTTTGTTATCGCTCTACGTATATCCAGCCGTCAGATCTTGTAACTTTCATTCATAACATCCATACATATGCATGCCAAGCTCCTGCTGAAATACAAAATGTTAAAGGTTACTTTATATTTTTTCTGTACCTTATATATTTTCTTCTTCATCTTCATAATTGTTTTGTTCTATTCTATTCATGTTTTTCTGTCAAACAATTGAACTCTTAATTATAAACAATTATAATTTATTTTTGAATCCACAAGAAAGGTTACAAAAAAACTGTTCCTAATCCGATTTCTCCAGAC